>OVBA01002241.1:10592-35998 GCA_900406435.1 Lepidium aucheri | reverse complement strand
CCTAAACAAAACAAAATCAAAACAAAGTTCTTCTTACCGAACGCGACAATGTAACGACGAACGACAAGGCAAAATAGAAAAGAGATAGAAGAGAAGAGAGAAGAAATCAAAGAATGAGAAGACGAAATAAAGAAGAGATCGAAGAGCGAGAAGAAGAAAGATAGAAGAGAAGAAGCAAGAAAAAAAACGAGAAGAAAAGAAAGAAAGAAAGAAAGAAAGAGAAGAAATATGAAACGACGAAGAAGAAAAGAAAGAAAGAAAGAAGAAAGTTTTTTTTTTGTATTACTAAGGGTGCAATCGTAATTGCACCCTTTCTTTGTTTTTTTTTTCAAATCTACTTGAGTAATTTCATCATTATTTCTACCTTTGAGTAATTTTTCTATTTAAATTCTCAATTTTTGATGTATGTAGTGAATTTATAATTTGTTTTTGTATTTGTGGAATTTTGAAAGTTTAGATACTAAATTATTAAACATTAATGTTTTCTTAAATGAAATGAGTTTAATGTAAAAACTCATTATACTTTCTTTAATTTCTATATTCAAATCAAGTATAGTAACTTTTCATCTCTTTTATGTTCAACATATTTAGACTTTATCTCAAATAAATACATNCTTTGTTGTCAACAAATTTAGACCTTATCTCAAATAAATACATTAATAGGAGTATGTGTGGTTTTATATTAAAATTTTGTCAAAATTTTTGCAATTGTTTTGTTTTTGTAATCTCAATTTAAAATTTGGGAAAAATATAATAACAACTATAAAACACATTTGTCATCAACTTCAATCATATATGGATACAGAATATAATTTTAACTTTAGTATGTAGAGATTTAAACGTTTGTAAATATAATTTAAATGACTTAAATATTACTTTGTTTTTATGAAAATACTAATCATGAAAGATCATTAAAAATAAGTTTAATTATAGAGGTTAAATTGTTTTAAGTACTAAATTTAATGTTTATAGAATTTAATTTCAATAATCTTTATTTTATTTTCTTAAAGTAAATGAGTTTAGTGTCAATACTCACAACATTTTAATATCAAATCGAGACTAATACCTTTTTCCCTTCTATATTGTTTAAAAGCTTAGTTTGTTTATAAAAATAATACTTAATTAGAGGTATTGTTTAAAATATTATAGTTGTAATCACATATAAAAATACATTTGCAATGAAGTTTAATTTCTAAATGTGGATACAAAAATTAGAAAATACATTCACAAATATAAAATGAATGTTTTCATATTAGATTTTTTAATTACAAATGTTTTTCAATACTAAATTAGTATATGTATCCTTAAATTTATTATTTATTTTGAATTGTGGTTTAACATTTATTATTATTATTATTATTATTATTATTTTAATTATGGTTTAAATTAAGAAATATTGAGTATATAATTTGTTTACAATTATGGTTTTAAAATTAGAAGTACAAAATTTATCATATATTTTTAATTATGGTTTAAAATTAATAGGTTTTAAAAGGTGGATTGATGATGTGGATGATGATGTGACTTCATGAGAAGAGAGGGGAATTCTACTTTATATGTATAAATATTCACAAAAACTAGCGGTGTCATGATGGGTAACTCATCCCGACCTTATCTAAACCCATATGAGTAATAAATTTTATTGGACGAGTTTGACCTACCTATTTATTTCATAGGTTAAAATTTCTATATTTATATCCAAAACTATTAAACCCATTGACTTAATGTGTCATAATAGATATTCATATATATATATATATATATAAAATTTATACACTAAACAAAATAATAAAAAGATTTCTTAGAATAAAATAAAAATTCGACGGCAAAAAAGGAATAAAAGGAAAACTCTATGTTCTTGAATATTTTACATATTTTTCTTAGTTTCTATTTTTGTATATATTTTTATATATTTATGAAAAAATATTTTGGTTCTATAAATTTCTTATATAATTTATTGTAGTTTCTATTCTTGTACATATTTATAAATGGAAAATTCTATTTTTCTATAGATATTTTACATATTATTAGTTTATATTTTTAATGATCAACTTATAGATAATCTATAACCCTAATAGATCAATTCATTGGATTTATAGGCCCATAAGTGAAAACAGAGAAAATATTACACTTCTGCTTAATCTTGACATTTAATCTTTAGCGATCGGAAATCTTTGTAATTTTGGGCTTTCACAGGCTACATGTGTTTGTTAGAACACAGTAATTTAAAGAGTAAACAAAAGGACAAAGGTAGAAAATTTCTTATTAAAGTGCAGAAAGATTACAAATAATAATCTTTTTACAATAAGAATTAAAAATAAAATTTCTTGGTATTCACATAGAAAATTGGAAACAGAAAATTGAAACTTTTTTTTTATCAATTTCTAAAACTATCGAGGATTGAAATAGAAAAATTAAAAAAATAAAGAATCATGTTTATAAATGGAAAAGGAAATAGATTTCAAGTTTTTTCCGAAATTTTAGTAAATCATCTGGATGGTGAAAATCATTTAGATGTTATAAGAGATGATTTGTATTTTGAACTAAAAAGAGACTTTGCCAGAGGAATATAAGAAACACGTTGAAGTGTTGAGTTATTTGAAAGGAATAGAAGATTTTATCCAAACTCATGGATTGCTTATTAGATTTTATTGATGATTCATGTTTTAGCAGAAAGAAGATTTTTAAAATTAATGTTGATAAAGTTTTATTTGCGATCAACTATGTTACAAAAATTTATGTTTTCAGTCACTCTTTAGTTTGTTTTATGTTATTGATGTACTTTTTAAAGAAACTATATACTATTTAAGCCATGTTTGTTTGGTAGTCGCTAGCGACCGCGACCAGCGACAACGACCAAAAGTTGTTCGTTTTGCAGTTGCTGGTTTAGCGACTAGTCGCAGCGACCAGTCGTTAGTGACCAGAGACTGCAATTTTATGTCGCTAAAAAATTCAGCGACCAATGACTCCCAAAACGAACAACACTAGCGACCAAAAAATTAATTAATTAAAAATATTTTTAAATAAATAAAATTTAAATTTAAGATAATAAAAATAAAATTATATAAAATATAATAATTACAATATATATATTTTAATTAAAATAATAAATATTGAAAAAAATTTAATTTACAAAAATTTAATTTTAATTGCTAATAAATATATTTTTGATGAAAAATAAATAAATGTACTAATATTTTTTATTTAAAATTTTTATAAAATTTGCATATTTTTTTGCTAAATAAATATCAATATTTATAATTTAGATTAAGATACTAATTTTAAAATTTTTAGGAATATATAAAAAAATTTATAAACTTTTTTTTGTAAAAAATAATTTTTTAATAAAAAAAGGAGTCGATGGTCGCTGCGACTGTGAAACGAACAATATAGCGTCTGACAAACGAACAATAAACTAGTTTTTTAGTTGCGGTCGCTGGTCGATGGTCGCTGGTCGCAGTCGTCAACTACCACAAAACAAACAAAACTTTACATTATAAAATAAAAGATTGCTAGACACTATATACAAAACTTGTCTTTGGTCTTCATAACTCTGGGCACGACATTCTATTTCTAGGTTAAACCGAGTAGAAAGCTTGGCAGATATACTAACAGTTAAGTTCTAATTTCTGCCTCAAAATCTGATTCCCTTAATCAAGTCAGGCATTTGCTGTGATGTTTGACCTGTTATGGAAGTGTTATTGGTAGAGCCAACACAAGACACGTCTTTTCTTGCATGTTGGCCGTAAGTTTCAGGCAGTTTCAAAGACAAAGCTACTGCACGCATTAAATGTATTCTAACTTCTGCATTTGTGGGCTTTGCATGAGGTCCATATCTTCTTAGGCTGAGCTCGTCTTAATCTAAATGTCTGGCAGGTGAAGCGTGGATCCTAATGGTCTAGGAGGAGGTGCAAGATCACAGATCACCCTCCAACAATATTGCAGTAGTGAGTGAAATACATGTTATAGAAAATCGATTTTAGCAGTACGAAGGAGTCCAAAAACCAAGAACATATGTAATCATGTAATCATGTAAAAGTGCATCTAGAAGAAGAGTAAAAGACAAAACCTGGTTGTGAGGTTTTGCTCTTGTCACGACCATTTTATAATCTCATCCGACCATCAAACGACCAAATGGAGTCCTAGTTAGTGAACAATGTCAAGTCTTATGTTTCTTAATTATTAATTACACCTCCCAAGTCTCTAAAGTTGGCTTAATAATATGCTTTGTACCTTCTTTGGAATATTGCAAGCCCTCTCATAATTATTCATCTTTATTCAACATCAAGACGCTGATAGTAATACAACATTTGTGAATGTGATTCATCTCCACTATAGAAGATAAAGTGGATTTAAAACCAGTCAGTAGTTGTTTCAGAACTTGTAATAAATCTATATAAATATATGTTGATGCCAAATCTAGAAAGTTCAAAAAAAAAAAAGTTTCAAGAATGTTAAAAGTTACCTTTTTTCTCTACAAAATAGAATTTAACTGGAAGTGGCATTTATCGTAGTGGCGGGTAGTAAATTTACTAAAAGCAGACACACTTATATATTTCGAGATCGAATCATGCCGTTTGAACTTGACTAATAAATCGGCTAGCTGTGACCGAATGTTTAAAAAAGTGAATTTAACTCATATATATAAACTTTTAAAGTATTTAATTATCGACACATACATTGAAATTTTTAAATTTTAATAAAATATTTGGGTTTCTTCTTACAAATATATCCATTTGATATATTAACTTTGGTTTAATTAACTTTGTAACACCAAGTTTTCAATTATTTTGGGAACAAGACAAACAATTTAAATATATAACTACTTGTATTTTCGTTTTCATCCCTTTAAATTTCATATAATATATCAAGAATAAAAATATCAAACGGATACAATATTATGAAAGTATACGAATAAATAAACCCCTTGGAGGAAAATAAGCCGTGTGTCTTTGTGATTCTCAAAAGCTTAACAATATTAGAATCAAAATGTTTTATTTATTCATAAACAGAAAAAAGGAATAAGGCTTTTTAAACTTCAATCAGACAAAGCTTATAGCTGAAGATATTATTAAAGACTGTTTTCATATAAAGCAATAAAAGATGAAATTTGTTCGTCCTTTATTGTACATCTTAAAGATTAAAATTATGCTCATAATGTTTTCTTTTACCTTTTATATTCATTTTATATTATATATTCTCCTCATTTATTTTGCGTATGGCATACATATTTTGTCAAACAATATTATTAAAAAATGATTATACTCGATCTACGGTTGGAAATAACCAATTCGAATTTTCAGGTAGTAGCTAATCTGATTTGAAATATATTGGAGTTTATGCTATATATATCTTTTGCATCTAACATAAAAAAAACTCCAAAACATTTTATGTCAATGATATTTGTTTGATACGTACAATTATGAGGCACCAAAAAATTCAGCTACCATTTAAAAAAAAATCAGCTACTTAATCTATAGTTGTAGACCTTGTAGTCTCACTTTTCTTTTTCAATATTGGTAATCTAGACGACTTTACTAATTCAATATATGAAAATTCATCGCATACCTGAAGATGATGCGTGGATTTAAATCAAAGACTAAAAAGAAGAATAAGTGAAGAAGTTGTGTAAAGACAAAGGATTGTTGAAGATGAGTGGCTGTGTGAAGACAAGTGACTGTGTGGAGATAAAAAGTTGTCTGAAGACAAGTATCTAATATATATATCACGTTACTGAACTGAATGAGTGGTTGAGCCAGGCGAAGACTTGTTGACCAAAGTGGTGATCAGGACATGTAGCTGTCAACAGAAGCCACATGTTGTTTTCAAGCAGAAATAGAAACTGTACATATCTTGTGAGTTTCCATTTCTGAGAGATTTAGGTGATTCTATGTTATGTTGTACGCCTTATAAAAAGGCTAGGAGGGTGGGCAAGGCCGTCTAACACTCTAAAAATATTGAGAGAGAGAATTAGGTTAAGGTTTAAAGAGAAAAAAACTCTTGTGAGCCTTGTTTTGAGTGTTGATTCGTTTTGTATTAGTAAGAATTGTAACCAAACATGTATAAGACTTTTGTAAGAAAGTTTATATCAGTAAAATGAAGTGTGCATTAGATCGACGCTTTTCGATTAGAAGATATATATGTGCTAAATCCAATAATTTCAATATTTAGATGTCACGTTAAACATGTAGAGTTAAAAAGATAAAGATATCAGATATTATACTAGTTAGATCCCACATAATCTAAATTAGTCTATAGTCGGCTAACCCATAGAACATGCTCCAACTTCTGAGTAATAATCAATCCAAGCATTTGCGAATTTACAACCTGAAACCTTGATTATCATCCATTAAATTATCCCACCATAAGCATTGGGGTAACAAAATAAAATTGCTATATTTTCTCTATAAAGAAACTTGAACCCAAGACCTCTCATTATACTTTGCATCACAAGGATTCCACTAGAGTACAAACTGAGAGGCTTGTAGTTTAACCTTTTCTCTTTGTTGGTATGAAGCATCAAATGTCTGTAGATTCACAAACATAGCATGATTTACATGAATCTAAGTTAAGCCACGATTACCCTAAGAGTACGTGAGTTTATTCCTATATTCACGTAATATATATCTAGCGGACAATTGTGAATTCTTTTTCATTTTGTAGTTATTGTTACGTAAAAGTGCACAAAAAGAAATTTACAGAGAACAATGTCAGTCAAATACGCACACTAAGATAAAACAGTAGGAAAAAAAAACGTGAAAACTTTGTAGCATTATACGAGTAGTTGCATTTGCAGTTGCTTATTTTACTACTATTCATAACTTTGTTTGAAATTACAAATTTAAACGGACATTTAAAATTAACAGTTGAAACAGATATTTGGAGTTATTTATGGATAGTCAGATAATGAATAACAACTTAGATTTATAAAAATATTTTTACAGAATCTCGGATTCTGAAAAATCAGATAATGCAACAAAAACTTGATGTACTGATCGGAATGTGCCGATTCAACGCTTCAATTCGTTTTATTAATATAATCTTTTCTACAAAAGACTTATACTTGTTGGTTACAACCTCACCAACACAAAACGAAGCAACATTCAACCCTAAATAATGGCTCTCAAGAGTTTTCTCTCTCTAAATCTCAAACAAAAATTCCCCCAATCTCTCTAGAGTGTTAGACTGCTCTACACACCCTAAGACCTTTTTATAGGTCGTGCATCTTAACCTAGAATCTCTCAGATATGGGAACTCTCAAGTTAAGACAACTTTCCATTTCTTCTTCACAGCGACCTGTTGTTTCAGTTGACAGCTCATTGTCCTGAGTTTCACCTTGACCAGCAAATCTCCATCCAGCTCAGCTAGAATCTTCTAAATCTTCCAGAAACGGAAATTATATCAATAAGGAATATTTCCTTTTTCTTCACAAGAGCAACATGACTTTTCTTTAAAAAGGCAACTTAAAATTTTAGCTGATCTGCTTCTCGTTCAGCTCAGCCACTCGTCCAACTCGTTCTCCAGCTGAGAAACTTGTCCAACTCAACAACTCTCCAACTCAACAACTCTCCAACTCAGCAACGTGATCTGTGTACTAGAAACTTGTCTTCAGACAGCCACTTGTCTCAACACAGATACTTGTCTTCACACAACCACTTGTCTTTAACAAAATTGCGTTAAACAAGTTCTTGTATTGATCGACTCTTTGTCCAGCTCAGATACTCGTTCTTCTCAACTACATGTTCATAGCAACTTCTTGTTGAGAACAACTTCAGACATTCACTTGTTGAGAAGTGCTTATTAGCTTGAATAACTTCTTATCGAGAACAACTTCAAACTACCACTTGTTGAGAAGAGTTTCTTAGCTTGAATAGCTTCTTGTCTTGATAGCAACTTCAATCTTTAACTTCTGTTACAGTGACTCGTAGATTTCTTTTCTTAATTAGCTGCTTCACCACATCTTCCATTTCACATTAATATCTGATCAGTCTTCTGTGATATGTTCCTCAAGTTGTCTGATCAATCTTCAGAAATCTGTTTCTCAGCTTATCTGATCAATCTTCAGAGATTTGTTCCTCAGCTTATCTGATCAATCTTCAGAGATATGTTCCTCAACTTGTCTGGTCGATTTGAATACTTTCAGATTTGATTTCTGCTTCAAACTTACAATATTGTTTCTAGATTAACCGGCATTATACTTGTTTTAATGATGCATTGTCCAAATATTATAATGAATTATTGTTTTAAATGGTGAGTTCGAATTTTGGCAATTTCAATAGGAACAATTTAGCTATGTATCAGAGCTTGTCAATCCTATTAGTCCTAAAAAGAATGAATAAAGTTGACAAAAAAAAATCATCGTTCCATATATATTTCTATTCACTTCTGATCTAAACACCGGTATTAAATTTTGGAGTCTTAAAGCCACGATTTTAAGGTTAAAAATATTCATCAAATAATCATGAATTTTTTTTATTTTTAGAGTACAACTAACCACAACGTTTTGTAACAACGATCGTATAGTCACATATGCAAAATATAATTTAATCCAAAGACCGATTATATCAAGATTGAGATCCTGTAATAATACAATTTTGCATATAATTTGTAAGTAAAATATGTGATAGACTAGACACGAATACATCACACATGTCTTTGTTGTATTAAGATATGATTAATCTTTATCATCTTTATAAAAATGAATGATGTTGAATGTCAAAGTGGTATATATTTCTCAGTATCTATTAATAAACCATAAATATGTATATTCAAATCATAAAGTAGGAATCAGTGGGCCTGTTCTCTACTGGCTTCCACTATCACATTTTGATAATATATAGTTCCAATCGATCGATCAAAAAGTTGAATCCATGGACACGCATTTATACATAGATATGTACGAACATGAATTCATTTTTATCACGAATTTAAACCAGGATTTCTAAAGATTAATCTCGATTCGGTTTGTCTCCGAAAAGAATATGTTTTATGTTATTTTTTTTGCAACAACTAGATCGATAAGGCTCGATCCATAACCTAGCCCACACCCTAAAATTCATTTTTATTCTATTAGTGTAGTGGACATGAATTGCACCCCGGTTACCTGAGTCATTAGCTGGATCATCCTAACCATCAAATTGAGAGTAACTCGGCATTTTAGGTTCATTTCTAAACATTTTTTTAATAATTCTTAAATTATGTGAAACATTGTTAAATATGAAACATAAAATATATATTTTTATTTACAATAACATATTCGAAAATTATCGAAATATTAGTTAGTTAACTAAACGATTTTTTATATTATGACAAAAATGGAATCTGAAAGAAAACCTCTTTGTAGCTTATAATTAGTTATGAAATAAATACAAAAACGAAATTATAATAACAATGTTAATGTTTTTGCTACGTATGTTTTTAGTAGGCCGGCTACGATAAATTTTAGCAAATGGTACTAATTATATTTATTGATACAGTAATAATAATACTAATTATATCTTACTTTCATGGCATGCAAGTTTTATATTAAAAGTTAAGCCTAAAAAATAATAAAAAAGTTCTTGCTAACAACAAATGACTATAATATTTTCAATATAAGTGATGTTTAATTTTAAAGTAGTGACACAGAAATTAAAAAAATACATATTTTGACCTTCTTTATAAGTATTTAATTTTTTGGAAAAATAAATCTAGATTCAAAAATTATATAGACACGTAGGTAACACGGAAAAAATTAGTTAAATTTTGTATTGATAAGTGAAAACATTACTTATACTGAAACAATTTTTTTTCTTAAAATATCTAATAAATTGAAACAGAAAGAGTATATTATATACAATTATATATATATATATATATTCCTGTTGGTATCATATAAAATCATTATGGAGGGTAAATCAAGTTTTATATATATATATATAAGTAAATAAATACAACTAAGAACCTCATAAGAAAATTCACCAATTAATGATGTTTTGTATCTTTAATAAGTGATTAACAAAGAGGGCTCCAACTAGGAAAAAAATGCATATATTCAAGAACAATGACAGGAACAAAAGGTTCTTCAACGTAAAAACAACCCATATCTGCTAAATTCAGCAATAAACTCCTATAAAATATTAAAAATAAAAATAAAAAAGTAGAAGAAAATACATTAAATTATTGCCATGCTTTAGAGTCTTCAAGCTGAATTTAGCATATGTTCCCATCCGTCTTGACAACCACAAACTTCTCTCTCTAATCACCTATAAAAATAATAATAAAAAAAAACAAATTAGTTTAATTATTACATAGATGACATGATTAACTAAAGTATAAATGTTTCTTTTTTAGTTAATTTTTAATAATAGAAACTATTAGTTTATTATAGATATAATTCCATTTTCTTCTAAGCCCTAAATCATTTTTTGCTTTTGTAGTTGGTCCCCTCCAACACCATTGTTGTCTCTGCCCACCTTTGAAGAGTCACCTTCTTCTCCTTCCATCTCTACTTTTTCTCTATGTAATGATTCAATCTTGGATCATCACTTTCGAATTTTATTTTATATTATTTTATTTTCGTATGTTAACCATTATTAATTAGTATCAAAAACTTTCTGATAACACACTACAAAAAATTGAAACTATTATAACGATTGTATTGGGACTAAAAAGATTAGTAATAATTTGTGTTGTTTTATATACATTTTTGTTACAAATTTTATTTATTACGTTTTAAAAAAATCATTGTGACTCTTTTCCTAACAATTTGTACATGTTAATCCGAATTATTTTTTATTAAGGTTAAATGCAACCTCTGCTTTCCCACGGTAGTTCGATTCTAAAAAGTTGTGTTTACTTTACATGATATTATTAGAGGGTTGGAGGGTTTTAGACTAAGAGTTCTGACTTATCGATCTAATTATTAACAACAAATAAAATAAGTTCATCTTCTTAATTTACCTGAAATTGTTACCTCCAAATGTTGGTGTCCAAAAATCAGCAGTTGTTTCGTTAGCCACAGGAAAAGTGCTTGATATTGGGACAAGACAAAGACCATGTGCTCTTAGTTCATGATTCTCAGTTACTTCTTCATTCTTGGATTTACCAGATATCTGCATGAATCCAATTATACTCATTAAGCATAAAGACTCAAAAGTTAGAAAAAAAACAAACACTAGATCGAGTAATAAACCTGTTGTTGTTGTTGAAATGAGGCACCTTGTTTCATGTATGGAGTACTTAGAACCTATGAAAAAAACATTACTATATGCTTAATATTTGATCATTTTTAGGGTTTCCTGAATTTAATGATTGAAGAGAGAGAAACATACAGTGACTTGGTCATGAAGGAACTTGATGTACTCAATTGCTTCTTGGAGAACAGATGCTGTATCTGTCTGTGATTAACCCAAAAACATACGAAAAACATATTAATACATTAACCTAACCAAGAAGAAATTAAGAAGAAATACTTTAATATGTATATAAATATAGCCAAATAAAATAAAACAAAATATACACAAAAAATCATTTACCTTTCCGAAAGGTGAAACTAGTTGTTGTAATGAAGTAATCTGGTCCCTTAGATTCTCTTTTCTCACCTGTTACATTTTAAAACTCCATTTTATCCACCAAGAATTTAAATTAAAAATAAATGATTTAAATCATATTTTGATTTGTGATTTATGTACCTTGAAAGCTGGCAACGGTGAAGGTGTAGTGACTCTCTGTTTCTTTGCTGCAGATTCATTCTCTTTAACCCTCTTCAACGACTCACTTTGAGCTCTTGTCTTCAGATTCTTCTCCACACAAAAAAATAAAGATTAGCCACAAAACTTAATTATTGGCCACATAAAAATATACTTTGGTCTCATTAGAAAACCCAGAATCAGGCTAGTCGTCGATACTGGCTTCCAGGGGATTAGTTAGGCTTATCCCAAACCCGGGATTAAAAAGAAAACTTATAACAAAAGTTTCACATGTATGTGATATGAAGTACCTTGGATTTGTTATCAAGATGAGTAGAGATAATCTGTGGAGTGGTTACAAAATTGTTGAGCGTTGTGTTGTTTAAGTTAGTGGTTGAAGAAGAATTCCAAAAGGGTCTTGAGTTTGTATTGTTAGAGAAGTCGTTAATTAGTCCATAAGCAGCTTGATGATGATGATGAGGGTTTGTCTTATTAGCCCAAGAAAGTTGTTGATCGTTAATTGAACAGCTTGTGGTTGAGACAAAGTTGTAAGGACTTGGTTCAGGATCGTATATAGTTCTTAACAAGCTCGAGGAAGAAGAAGTTGATGAAGATGAAGAACAAGCTGCAGGATTCATGATATAAGGTGAAGTAGTTGTAGATAAGAATCCTTGATCTTGTGAGTTCCTTATAAAACTTGAGTTTAAGTCTTCTTGTCTGAAAAAAAAACACAAAACATGAAACAAAAATTGATCTCATGAGTACTATATATCGAAGATCGAATCGAAAACAACAAAAAGGTTGGAGAATTTACAAAAGGGTTTGGTTCCAATCAGAAGGAGAATTCGAAGAAAACCCTAGACCCATCATCTGTAACGTTGAGTCTATTGTCACGGTGCTTCCTCCACTGTCGGAATCAGCCTCTCTTTGTCCGAAAACGATGTTGTTGTTGTCGGTACAAGTCATCCTCGATTTGATATTATTCTCATGTGAACCAAAATCATTGGAAGTGATAGCAGAACCGAAACAAGGTGATAAGAAATGATCAGAAGGTGACATAACACTTCTTGGTGAGTTCCACCACGCGCCACCGCCACCACCGCAAATCGCAGCCGTAGCTTGAAACTCTTCCGCCATATAAAGAGAGTAATCAGAAGTTTTCTACTTGATCGTTAAGAGAAAGGTCAAAAGTTTTTATACGAGTGTTGTAGTAAGGATATGAAGAACACTAATGTGGAATTTTGATATAAGGGAAGATGAGTGTGTTTATATAGACAAGTACGGACAAGTGTGTGGAAATTACCGGAATTTAGTTGACATTTGTAATAATTTTAGACAAAAACTAAATAATCGTGAATTTTTAAAAACTTTTGATAATGGGAGAAATACTTTGGTTAAGTGGTTAAGTTCACAAATTCGATTCCAGGAAATCGCATAAATTATATTGTTTAGGGTTTAAAAGGAGTTTTATTTTATAATTTTTTTTGTTAACTGATCGATAAACTCTAATCCATATTTCAAAATCCATTTCGTAAAAGTTCTTTTAATTTTTCACTTGTGGTAGGGAAGAGATTTTTGATGCAAAGGATGGACAAAAAAATGTAAAACATTAAAACATTTATTTATGTTTTTATTTATTTCATGGGCTAATTATTTTATTTGTTTGTAATATAATAGTGTTCCTAATTCTTCAATTTCTTTTTATTATTCTATGAACAAGTGTCTCTATAAGATTTGTCTGTTTGCTGCTTAGCTTTTTTAAGAAGCGATAATTATCCTCGTCTTTTAATTAGTTAATTACTTAAATTTGAGATTAGATAGATGTTTGGTATTATGCAAAATGCCAAAAGAGGGTTAATAATAATATGTAGACATTATATCTAACGGTAACCTATGATTGGTTGACATCAAATTTCTTAAAATCAATCGTTTTTAAAGTCGTCAGAAATAGAAAATTTGGCACGATTAATTTGATTAATCAGTTTAGTATTTGTTTACACAAAACAATGACCGATTATTTATAGACTATACGAGCTTTTATTATAACTTATCAATAAATTTTATTTTAGCTAGATAAAATTAGCAAGCATATTTTTTTAATCAAAAACTATTAAATCGACAATAAGATCCGATTTATAGTCTAATTTATCAAAATAAAATAAGATGGATTTATCTGTTACCTCATGCCTAATTATTAAATCATGAATAAGTCAATTAGGTATCTGTTTTTTGGCAATTAGCAAGCAGATTTTAAAATATCAATTTCTTTTTTCTTAAATTTTTAAGATAACACGTTATTTATATATTATTCATGCAGTGTCCATTTTCAACAAAAATATATGTATGAAATTCGTCAGGATAAAAAATTTCCAATTATTTTTTTATTGAAATATAATTTTAAAGAATCATGTATCTTTAAGTGATATTGGTTGAGATTTTAATAGAATTCTGACTATATGTTAAACATCACCGATCTAAATATTGACAAAAAGTTAATTTCTACTCTCTCCATTTCAATTTAAATGATGTTTTAGGGAAAATTTTTGTTTCAAATTATTTGATGTTTTCAGTTTTCAATGTAATATTAATTATATTTTTATGTGTTTTGATTATTTATATTCTACAGATTAATCTGTAATTGGGTAAAAAATTATTAAATACACTGGAAAATAACACTCTTTCTTGAAAAAATAAAAAAATTAAATGATTCTTTAATTTGTGTGTAAAAACCTTAAACATCACTTAAATAGAAACGGAAAGAGTAATAATTTTATATGGATACCACTTTTAGATCATTGAATATTTTCGAAATTCTAGGTGAAATTTTATATAGTGAAGGGCAAAATTTTGAAATGAATTCTCAACGGATTTTTAACCAAAAATTTCTTACTGTTATTTTCGTCGATTTTCATCAAATTTATTTTCTGATTTTTTTAGAGAAATCTTTATGAAGAAGTTTGGAGTCTTAGATCTATAAACTTATATATATATATATATATATATGTAAAAGAATTAATTTCATTGTCGAACAGATATTTAATTGGATAAAAAAGAGTGTAGAAGTATAAAATAAGATTTGTTCTTGTGGCTTGAGGCTAAAGGGATACAAATGGTATATGATGACGATCGTCGATCGATGATGAGTTTTGATCTATGTGTCATGTCACCATTTCTGGACCTATTGTGTTTTCTGACTTTTATTTTTTTTTATAGTAACAATCTCTTTATACCAAACGGTCCATATTCTTTTCAACTAGCTTTTTCTAAATTCCATATTATATTTTATTCTTTTTAAAATATGTATGTTAAGTCAATCAATTATTGCACTTTACTAATTACGACTCGTAGTTTTGTTTTTCCTGCTTTTTCTTACTTTTTTATTTTGTTATTATTTGATGCCATTAGAACCACATAAATTAAAAATTTTTGGATTTGTTTAACCTGATAATGGTAACTATACTTGTTCTTTATCATCATATCGCTAAAATTGTAGTGAATTTATTTGACTGCCATGCCGGTCCGATGTGATAATTTAAGTTTTGTGTTATGATTATTGTTTGTTAGAGGCAGAAAAGGTTCACAAAATTTATCCTAAATTTAAATTAACTATATCCCAAAAAATGATATTTTGAATCATGTTTCTCTATGAATAGGTATAATTATTAATGGATGGATTTCGAATAATTTAGACTCATAAAATATAACTGCCGAAAAAAGAAATGGGTATAGAAAATATGATAGTCCATAAGATATGAAAAAGAAAGATTGTGGATTGAATCATCGTGCTGCCAAAAAATAAAAGATCACTAAATCAATTCAACGAGTGTCACTCTGTCAAACCAAGCATAACATCATTTTTACATAATCCAAAAATAATGAAGGAAACCATGTGGTAGAAATCTAGGAAATAAAAAAATGTATAAGTAGAGGATCAAAATCAAAGAAAAGGTAAAGTCTAATATACTAAAATCTACTTGATGAAAACTAGTCGTGTACTTGAGAAACAATTCGACTCTTAGTAAATAGATTATTTTAGTCTTTGTCTGTTTATTTACGCATAAATAATAACTAATTATAAATTTTAAAAATTAGATTAACAAAATATTTTTTTTATTAACTATTGGATTGATAAGACTTAATCATTAACTAAAACTTTAAACCATATTATTATGGGTTAAATATTTACTTAAAGTAGAACTCCAATGAAAAATCTATATATAAAGGTGGATATTAAATATTTGGCCAAATACATTTCGCCAACAAAATTGATAAGAAAAGAAAGACCACAAAAATATATTTATTAAACTACTTGAGTGAAAAAGTACATTTTTACCGGATATAGTTTATCTATCGGTACACATAGATTCATATAAAAAACAAAGATGGCTAATCAAATCTAATTTGCATCTAAAGAATAATATGTTTGATATCCTTAATTTATTTTTATATGTTGTTTTATTTCTTACACATACATTAAAAAAATATGTAAATCTCTATAACACATTTATCAAAACACAAAAATTTTACTTTTTCTTCTAATTATTAGTTGTTTTGGTTTAGTTTTAAAAACTTTTTATTTTTGTCAAAGAAATTTCATTAATGCAACTACCAACTAACAAGTCGAGTCTGGTGAATAAGAGCCAAGAACCTCTTTTACTACAGAATCTTAAAATTACTTATTTTTTATGGAAGATTGTAGTAAAGCTTTGAAACCATAAACAACATTACATATGATAGATAAACTACAAGATTTAGAGAGGTCCCATTTAATAGAATCATTAGAAGTATTGAATGAAAAAAATGCTTAATGGTCTCTCAGTGCGACAAGTATTGACTTAAAGATTTGAAGCGCTGAAAAACCAGAGAGAGTTAGGTCAGATCCATACGACTAATAAAGTTTTAATCAATCAAATAAAATTAATTTTATATAAACGAAGAAACTGTCAAAACCAAGTTGATCAAATGAAATTCTTATTAACTGATAAGCTCATAGTTAAATAATCCAAAAAGTAGACCTAATTAACTTATTTTATTATCAACAGACATGTTATTTTCCGCTTGATTATAAAACATTTTTAATAAATTAGGTTTTTTGAACATTAAAATGTGTCACAAAAAGCTTCTGACAACATAAACTAGATCCGAAGAAGAATCTTTGTCAGTTTAACTGTCTGGTCGTTAACATCGATAATTAATAGACCTTCACTCTTCTTTGGCTCTTGTCCTTAGACATTTGGATTCAACCAGAATTGGCCACATATTAAATAGCCTCTATTTTTGATTACATTATATATATATATATATATATTGTTAATAACTTTACTTTGACAGCACATTTTTTGTACTTGTGTCAGGAACAAAAATCTATTATTTCATTTGTTAGTGTTAAATTATGTCATTATCATAATTTACCATACAAATAACATAATCTAATCTGTTGTTTGATACACCAGAATTCAATTTGAAAGAAACGTGTATCTCCACGTAATAATGCTTAAGGTTTAAGAGATGTAGATCCAATTGTTGAAAGAACACAATCTAACATAAAATTTTGTTAAAATTAATGTTAGTTCATAAGAAACGTTTTTTTAGTGTTTTGCATTTTTTATTTTGAATGCAAAAGAGATACTTAATGATAATCAATCATTAACAAAAACAAAAATACTTGAATTATGTTTTTACTATTGTAGACACCAATTATTTTGTCCGAATGGTTGTGGTCTAGCGGTAAAGGACGGGTTCGGGATGCATTTGCTCGCGAGTTTGATTCTTCCAACGCTAGAAACTACTTCACAATTGTTTCGGACACCCTTACTTGTCTATTTAACTACTCAAAAGTGAGGATCTATCCATATACTTCACCATCCCTAGGAAATATACCAAACCCCACCCATAAGGTCTGGTGAATTCTTGAATTAAAAAAAAAAAAAAACAAATGCATCAAAGTTTGTTTTATTAATTATTTTATTGAAATTTCTTTTGTCTAACAAATGCATCAAAGTTTGTTTCATATAAATATAAATTCATATTGGAACCTACATTAAGAATTAAATTATTGTGTACTAAAAATATTTCAAGTGAAATATGCTTATTTTTATCCAAAACTTTTTAAACCAACTTAGTTGACCATGAAAGACCATCATTTTCAAACGAATTTTCTCCAAAATTCGTAAGTAATATTTGGGTCAATACACATATACAATGATACACTTATACATATAGATACGTATATAAATTTAAAAATAGAAAAATATACATATAATATAGATGGAAAATGAGGAAGAATGAAATGTTAAAAGTAGGTGGGGGAAAACGACAAGTAGTCAAAAAAAGAAGGACCCACACGGCAAATATGAGTGGATACTTTGTTTGGCGCAGATAGTCTGATAAGTGTCAGCGACTCATTCTCTTTTTTCTTTTTTTTTAAACATTAAAGCGTAACTAACGGATTCATTTAGCCAAATTTCTACGTAATGCAAACGGCAAAACTTGATTCCTAGATGTATGAGTACACTAATATTATGTAACAACTCACCGGTCTATTTATCAAGTCCCTACATAATATATGTAGCAGAATTCGAACCCTAAATATACAAATATTATGTTTTTAATAAATTTATCACTTACCACTAGACTAAAGACTACCGACAACTCATTTTCTTCTTCATACCTCTAAATCATTCTCTTTTTACAATTTCTCAATTAAGTTTTTATTTTCAATTTATTGGCTTTTTTGTTTTTTGATAATTGAATGAGAATTATTTGGCTTTTGTATTTCCAAAAAGCAAAGTTTATTTGGTTACAAATAGCCTGAAAATTGTACACGTAAGTAACGTAACGCCGTCAGGACCCTTGAGAGCTTACAATTATTCACTTATTTCATGTATTTCATATAAATCGAAAATAATGAATACTCCACTCAAAGTTTTTTTGGGTCAATATAAATGTATAACCAGAGTTATCATGAAAGAGTGGATCAAAGTTATCTAAATGTGTCGAGTTGCTTTCAATTTGGTGATTACGATAATTCAACTAATGATTTGGCACCAGGGTTCGATTCTTACCCATTATATTATGATAGCTTAAAAAAAAAATTGTAAAGGTGGACTTTAGACTATGGATCAGGCCTTGTCGATCGAGTATTGACAAAAAAAATTATCTAAATGCCTTAAGACAAAAAAAAGTTATTTGAATGTCTTCACTACAAAAAATATACCATATTCTGACCATAAATCCGGTCAGATCGGTCAAAAATTAGTGTTTGTGACCGTTTCTGATCGAATCCCGATGGTCAGTTCAAAATAAGTTTATACAACAATATATCTTATCCGGAATGACGGCATTCATTTTTATTTGTAACCTACAAAAAAAACACTAATCTATAATAAAAAAGTTGTTTAATGATAAACATAGCTGCAAAATGGCTTTCATTGCCAAAGAGGTTTGTGATTTAGTGGTACCTATGTGTATTATGTGTAAGACATATTGTGGATTTTTATTCTAGTCTCTTTGAAAGAAGAAAATATTTTTTAGTCCAATGATTGTGTATATAAGTTTGTAGAGACTCTGGTTTGATTATTGTTCAAAATTTAGAGCAATCATTTTTGCATTAGTCTGTTTTAAGTTTGTTTCGATGATGTAGAGTCTTCATTAGTATGATCATAGAGATTCTGATATTTCAAATCTAAATGTTTCACCTGATATAAAGGTATTTGACGAGTTTTCATTCCGTGAAATTAGTCGAATTCACTTAGACCCCACAATAAAAAATGGTTTGCATATTGGCTTGAATAAATATATAACTGAAATTTATTATATTTATTTACTTATTTTATTATACAAATTTTTAGTCTGCAAAGTTATTTGACTTCATCTTAAATTTATTATGCCATTTTGCAATGTTACAATTGAAACTGATATAAATATAAAAACTAAAAAAAAACAACTTTAGATTGTTAGGAATATAAACCAGAAATAAGAATGTGAAACAAAGAAAATAACAAATTACATTTCATACAATTTAATACAAGGTAGAAATGTCTATAGTCCACATAAGTAGTGGCATAGAATCTTTGATGTCTAACACTTATTTAATTACGTAATATAACAAAAACACCAATTATCGATGATTTATTTATTTGTAATCTATTACATATATCATATGCGAAGTTTTTCTCGTACACAAACAAGAATGAGAAGTTTTTCTCATACACAAACAAGATTCGACAAATGATAAATGATCGAGTGACAAATGATAAATTCATTAAAAGTAAACACAGTTGTATATCTAAAGATCGAATCTCACTGTCTATATTATATAGAAAACAAGGTTGGCATGATTCTAAAGATGACTCAAGAATAACATTTGAAGAATACAAGCTAAATGTATATATTCTTTGATGAAATGTCATAATTCTGTAATCGATTTCACATACCATATCAGTTGTGCAATAATATTCTTATTTATTGTAATTTCATATCATATATATGATTAATCTCCTATGCAAGATGTCATGCTTGCGTAAGGATGAAATTCAGAAAAATTGCAAATTTAGAATTCTTTTTTTTTTTTTGCACGATTACAAAATGATGATTACTATGGAAAAATCATCATGGCCGTGTCGGACACGTGGGGTTGTGAGCTCCATGACCATGAGTAGATAAAAGAAATTTGCTATATTCTTAATTTTATGTAAATATATATATATATTAGTCAAAAAGCGTTTTGATTAGTACTCTCCTCCTATACAATATTTTAATTAGGGTTTTCGGTCTGTTTAAGTTGTTCCTTAGTAATTACAGTGTTTTATACGACAGAATAATAGTCATATTTTATAGTGTTTTCTTGGTTTTTTTTACAATTGAGTCACAACTAGTCAGTCCATTAGCCAAGTTCTTATATAATACAGGCGGCATGACTCGATTCAGAGATATGCAAATACACCTGTCTATCGAGTCATGCAAGTGTACCTGCCTTTAGTGGACTTACCACTTGCCACTAGGTTAAAAGCCATTTGTACTTTTTGGTTATTTATTAAATCAAATTAATATAGTCACAATATAACCACAAAATAATAGATTTTTTCCCGTGGTTGTTGAACTGTGGCTAGAAAATTGATGGTTATTTGTAGTTTTTTTTCTAAAAATCTGTGGCTATATATTAAATATTTTTAACGAATCGTTACTTTTCTTAGCCACAAGTTTTTTTGTGTGACTATATAGAATTTTTTTTACTAATACTTATAGATATACTATTCATTACAAAACAAACTTATAACTACGCTATTTACAAGAAATATTTTTGCTAAAATGGTTAAATTTACATATTCTATCTTTTCTTATATCCGAAATTTGATAATAGAAAGTTGTATGTTTGATATTGTTTATAAATTTATTAGAGAGTTTAAATTATAAATAAATTTTATTGTTCTAATTGTTAATTGTTGGTGTAAATAGCTTATTTTGACTCTTGATATAATTATACACTTGTGTGATATTTATTTGGATAAAAAAATGTCAAAGTTGTGATTGTTGACAGATAATAGTCGTGTAAAATTCTTAAAAAAGTTAAGTAATTTAGACTCAGAAAATATCATAAATTGACACGCTAAAATGAACAAGCCTGAACAAATCATATCTCTTTGGTTATGTGGCTGATCATTAGTGGTTGACTAGTGAATGTATAATTTGGTCTTCTCTTGTGAGTTTTACTTTTCTATTTAGGTAAAGTTGACTCCTAATCTAATCTCAATTTTTGTGTTTTATTTATTTATTCACATATAAACGAGTCAACGCAGAACTCAAGATCACTACGACTCTTCTAGAGATCGTGCTAAGAAGACGACAAGAGCCGCCCCACGCTTCTACTCTAGTTTTGTCTTTTCCATTTGTTCTTTCTTCTATGAAAATGAATATTTTTCTAGTAAAACTGAAATAATATTCAACGATGTATTGAAAATATAAAAAGGAAAAAAGAAAAATTTGAGAAGAAAAAATAGCAAATGGTCTTTAATTTAGTAGTAGGTGATAAGTCTATTAAAAGTATATATATATTTGTATATTTAGGGATCAAGTCGCACCATATATATTATGTGAGAATTTGGCTAATAGGTCGGTCAGTTATGACCTAATATTAAAAAAAATTTTGAAAAAATAAATAGCATATAACTTTTTTTTTGTCAACATTAGATCATAACTGACCGGCTCAATCGTCAAGTTCCTATATAATATAGACAGCATGACTCATTCTCTTATTATACAAATATGCATACCTTTAATAGACTTACCATCTGCCACTATGCTAAAGGCCATCTGCAATATATAATTTTTTATTCTTTTTTTCCTTGATGAAATTTGAATATTTTTCAAATATGAATAAATATATTAGCTTGTATCGTAGACCTATAATGAAAATACAACAAGGATAATGAGATTCAATTTTGGATGTGCAAGTGTACGTGCCTATAATGAAATTATCATATATCACTAAACTAAATGTTACTTGCAAATATTCAAGAAATCAAGATAAGGAAAAAAATATTCAAGAATTAAAGATGAAAGAAATAACTTTTATATTTACTTTTTGAATTAAATTATTTTCACTGGAACCTATTAAATTAGTATTACAAAGTTTTTTCTAATTTATCATGTCAACCATTAGATCGATAATGTTCAACTCATATTCAAACCTCAATAATATAAAGTGAGACAAACATGTCTCCTTAAAATTGAATTCAGATGAAAAAATAACCGAAATAACTGTTTACTGTTTGCACTTTTCCATCTTTCTTCAAATTTAGTCTGAGCTATACCGATGATATTTTTGCCCAAGCATCAAATTCAAAGGTAAACCATCTTCTCACATTTTTGTTATACTTTCATATTTTTTGTCAACAATTGGATTAATAAGACATAATCCCTAACTTAAATTTAACATCTTAAAATTCCTTTTAATCTTCTAGTTGTAGACTGTAGTGAGGAAAAATTAAAACCTTAATATCATATTCATTAGTTTGAGTTGTCTAAACCACCAGACTGAAAAAGTTCGACTTACTTTCACACTTTATATACATTTCTTTATTCCTTGTTAATCTAAGTTAATTATTATTTAACTAAATAATTTATATTCTCGAAAGTGAATTTTTTTTTTTACATTTTGCTGTCTTTGAGATGTCTCTATAGTTTTCCACACAAAAGAAGTCAGATATTTCTATATTTTCTGGCTGGAAGAAAATTTCATATGTGAATTTACTAGATTAATACTTAGTCAAATTACGCAAACATGACAATGAAACCTGATTTGTTCAAATATTTGAAACGCACCATATATATATACTACAACACTATCAATCACTAATATAATCAATAGGTTACAAGTTCCTATCGACCAAAATAAAAACTGATTCTATATATTAACTATCATTATCATTCTAAAAGAAACTTATATATTGTAATTTGTAAGAACTATTTGAATATACTCTGAATTCTATGTACTAATGTGGGTTATAATTAAAACTGTAAATACAATTGATAATCTTTTATACATAAGAATTTCTGAAGTATTATTCAGTTGCGAATCGAGTTGTGGTAAAACATATTTAATTTAACTATAATGAATTAAGATTGTATATTTTCTCCGTCTCAAAATAAATAACATCTAAGCATTTTTTATTTCTATCAAAATAGATGATATTTTTTTTATTATCAACAAAAAATTGATTAATTTTTCACATTTAACCTCATAAGTTAGTGTCTTGTTTTATCTTTCAATAATTATTAACGTCACCGGCCTAGTTACTAGTTATGTTGTAATTCTATTCACTTGACGTATAGAACTAGAAACAAGTCAAATACATTTCAAAGAGATGTATTTAGTTTACGATAACTTTGTTAGATTGCATCAAGCCGAATTTCGGTAAACTTAAGAATCTAAAATTATCATTTATCTATTTAGTTTATATATTTTCTCCGCAATTTTCGTATTAATAAACAAAGCAATCATCATTACATTCGTAGACTTGTAAGAAGGTTTCTAAAGAAGAAATTAATAAAAAAACAACGTCAATGAGGTTTAAAGTCTTTGGGCTGTGGTCGTCTCTTTGGTCCCACTTGTATCTCAATCCCTTACAAGTTGCCAAACAAAAAAACAATTAAAATTTGACTCGTGCTATTTCTTACTTTTTAGGGTCTGGTTTATTCTATTTGTTTTCATAAAAAAATTTGTACTTATATATAACGAAGTATACTATGATTTAAAATATAGTTCTATGTTTAATTTAAGAATGTAGTTTTTTTTATGGTTCTGAAGTTTTGAAGATGCTAAACTCTCCAGAAAATTGACCAATTTTCTTACTGTATGTAAAAATTTCTCAAAATTCGAGAGTTTTTGTTAGTTTTAGTTTTTTTTTTGTTCACCAAACAATTCAGGGTATGTAGATATTTAGTCTCTTTAGGGTTGGACACATACTAATTAAAGTTAACTCTTATTTGGAGAGTCAGATTCCTTCTTGCTGCCATTCGATTATGTGATCTTTTAAATTACTCCAAAATATCTTTCCAGTCGAGCTATCAACCTTAGATTGTTGTTTTTTGTTTTTCATTATTAAAATTACAAATCAGTTTTGTTGGTTTGTTATTAGAATGTTTGCTTGTGATCACTCTTTTGTAAATTATTTCTCTTGATTGACTTCCAACACTTGCAGAATTGAAATGATTTTTCAACAAAAAAATAAATGTCTAAGTTTCTATTGTTTTTGGTTAAGTTATCAAATGTTTTGTTTTGTTGAGATTTTTGTGATCAATTTGCAACATTGTTATTTTTTGTTATGTTCTTAGAATAAAAGTAATAAAATATAAAAAAGCCAAGTAAAAATGTAAAAAAATGTAAAACAATACAAATAGAAACACATTAACGAAAAATACTCAATGGTGAATAATAAGTCTTTCAGAATCACCACTTGACCTAAGAAGAAAAAAAGAACAAAAACAAAATTAATGTAATGACAATATATTTTGAAATGTAAACACATAATATATTGATTGGACTGCTGAATTGATCTTACTTTAGTGGTTAAGATGATCTAGCTAATAAATTGGTATCAGAATTCGATTTCTATCCGATATATTATGGTAGCTTAAAAAAAAAATTGAAATAGGTTTTAAGTTATAGATCGTGCTTTGTCGATTCAGTGTTGATAAAAAACAAATATTGATTGGACAATACAAACAGTATTAAGTTATAATGGGAAAACTGTCGAAACCTACATAAACTTTTAACATCGTGCCAATTCATACACGAACTTGTGTGCGAAACTTAAACCTAAGTTCATTGATAAATATTGTAAATTTCATACACGAACTATTATTTTTCGGCCAAAATCAATGTTGACCGTTATCTCCGTTAGTCAACCGTTAACGTGACACGTGTATGGCTAAACACGTGACACGTGTACGGTCAAATAAATTTTATTAAAATAAAATCAAAATAAATTAAAATAAAGTAAAATAAATTAAAATAAATTATAATAAATTATAATAAATTGTAATAAATTGTAATAAATTATAATAAATTATAATAAATTAAAATAAATTATTTTAAATTAAAAATAAATTGAAAAAATTAAAATAAATTAAAATAAATTATAATATATAATTTTAAATTAAAAATAAAATGAAAATAAATTATTTTAAATTAAAGATAAAATGAAATAAATTACATAAAATAGAATAAAATAAAAT
>OVBA01002241.1:0-10231 GCA_900406435.1 Lepidium aucheri | reverse complement strand
AAATCGATGGTCAATCCATGTTTGTGGCTAATACGGAGCCAGGTTTCTCTCCAATTGGCCAACCGGTTTTGATTAGAATAAATTATAGTAAAACTATTAGACTTGGAAGTAGCAAAACCGGTTGGCCAAGTAGAGAGATACTTGGCTCCATATTAGCGACAAACATGGATTGATCATCGATTTGCTAAACTTTTTGCTGCAATACTCTCTTATTCAAACTGATTTTNAAATCGATGGTCAATCCATGTTTGTGGCTAATACGGAGCCAGGTTTCTCTCCAATTGGCCAACCGGTTTTGATTAGAATAAATTATAGTAAAACTATTAGACTTGGAAGTAGCAAAACCGGTTGGCCAAGTAGAGAGATACTTGGCTCCATATTAGCGACAAACATGGATTGATCATCGATTTGCTAAACTTTTTGCTGCAATACTCTCTTATTCAAACTGATTTTGGTCATTGCTTAGAGATGGTGATGTCTCACTTATGGCGGCTCCATATCCCATTCAGAATTGTGAATAGTGCACGATTAAGTGGAAGTTCTCCCTGAAACTGACATATCATGAACTCGGTCTATCTGTGTTTGTTTTTGAAGAGTACCTCATTAAGGATTTGGACTCATGGTTCACATGATTCAAGTACATAAAGTTATGCTTGCTGCAATATCTTGCTCGAATAACTTAAAAATAGGTCCTTCCAAATGGGTTTGGTAGCTTCCAAATCATCTTATTTTGCTCTCTATAAAATTTTAAATAGCTAATATTTGCTATACTTCTTCCACTTTTTGATATTCAATTTTCAAATTTTTCAACAACATACCTACTAAAATGTCAAAATTTTAGTTTATCACAAATTATTTTAATTTATTTCAATTTATTATACTTTTTATTTATTTTTATTTATTTTATGTATTTATTTTATTTTATTCTATTTTATGTAATTATTTTATTTTATCTTCAATTGAAATAATTTATTTTAATTTATTTTCAATTTAAAATAATTATTTAAATATATTATAATTTACTATAATTTATTTGAATTTATTTTCTATTTAAAATAATTTATTATAACTTATTATAATTTACTATAATTTATTTTAGAGTTAACTACAGGAAAACCATTAAAAATTATCAAATTTATGGAAAGAGGTACACGAAGGCACTTGTTACAATATCAGGTACTGTTTCCACTGCGAAAAGTTTGTTATGCCCCTTTTTTCTTTGCAATTTCCCGCTTAACATTAATTTTTTTCCCTTTTTTTTGTTCGCGCGTGCCAACGACTCATCATCTTCTCTATACCTACAAAGGTTTAACTGTTAGGGAGGTTGTGTGCTTAGTGTGAAAGGATTCGTTGAGATCTGGCTTTGGTGAGATGGTTGAAACGCGGAGTCGTCGGAAGACGGAGTCAGCCTCTGCGAAGGTTGATACCAGTTCTCCAGAGAATTCTTACCTCCATAGACGAAGCTCGACAACTATTGCGCCGCGTGGGAAAGGGAAATCGCAACTTGTCGAGGAAGATGAAATTGGGGAATCTGGCTGCTTGCATGTTGGAAAAGAGGTTGCTATTACACGGTGCAGATGGTCTCAATTACAAGGGAGTCATCGTGACACTGTAAATAATGTTCTGCCTGCAAATCGGGGTATGTTTTACGAATTCTATGTGTCCTCGTTTATTGACAATTGGTAATGTTGAATGCCTGATTCCTGTGTTGTTTATGTTCATTTCTTTCTAAATCCTTTCAGTTACAGGTTTGCTTTCGATTTTAGCTTTGATTGTTCTATTCCATTTCCTTGATTATGAATTTGTACTTCTGTTTTTTCACATTTCACTTTGCTTACCTGCTTCACTTTTATCTGAGTTAGCCCGTTTCGTTATTTCCCTATTTCTTACTTGCTTTGTCGTTACTATGTTCTTAAGTTTTGAAAGTTTTGTAACACTTTCTGTGTTTCATTTCCCATGTTGATTCTGGGATTAAAAATAGTTTCTTACTTTCTCTAACTTGTATTCGACTGTGTAACACTTTCTCTGTTTTATTTCCCTTGTTTATTCTGGGATTACAAAAATGTTCTTACTTTCTCTAACTTGTATTCGACTGTATTGAGCTGCAGGTTTGGTTCTTGTTTTATACTATGTTGTCTCAGTTTATTCTTTGTAGATTATGTGCTTCTTGTTCATTTTGAGTTCTTCTTATATCGCTTACTGTTTACAGACCTATTCCTATCTTATATAGCCATGTCGTGCGGTTTCAGCACTTTTGCTTTGCTTAAACATTGTTTTCTATTATTTTGGTATACACACATTCTTGATATCAGGTGTTCTAAAATCCAATTCGAAATACGTTCTTTAACTATTTGTGGTACCTGCTTTGCTTCCCTTATGGTTATCTCAGTTTCATGTTATGTTGGTGTTTTGCAGAGCGTAGATTATGAATATGTTGTCCTCATTATGCAGCTTCATATGAATTTTCGTGTATTTGACTTTGCAATTAGTTCTTTAACTATGTCTCCAACCTGTTTTCCTTTTCTTATAGTTAAGTCAAATCAGTCTTCATCTCCTGCTTGCCTGTGGTCGAACTTCTTCTGTTCGTTTATTTCCCTGCGTCTTTTTTTCCTTGTGAAGCTTCACAGTTTCACTTCACGTTGGAGCGCTTTGTGGTATCTGGTTTTAGAAAACAAAAAAGTTTCATGTATCGTTTTCTTACATTTTTTCTTTTTCATTTGCATGACTCATGCTTGGATTATACAAACTTTACAACCTCACGTTGTTCTCGTACTTGACTGTGTTTACTTACAGGTTTGCTTTCAGTGTTAGCTTTGATTGTTCTATTCTACTTCCTTCATCATTAATTTGTACTTCTATTTGTTCACATTTGTTTTCGCTAACCTGCTTCACTTTTATCTCAGTTAGCCTGTTCCTTTGTTTCCCTATTTCTTACTTGCTTTGTCGTTACTCTGTTCTTAAGTTTTGATAGTATTGTAACACTTTCTCTGTTTCATTTCTCTTGTTTATTCTGGGATTATAAATAGTTTCTTACTTTCTCTAACTTGTATTCGACTGTGTAACACTTTCTCTGTTTCATTTCCCTTGTTTATTCTGGGATTAAAAACAGTTTCTTACTTTCTCTTACTTGTATTGACTGTGTAACACTTTCTCTGTTTCATTTGCCTTCTTTATTCTGGGATTAAAAATAGTTTATTACTTTCTCTAACTTGTATTCAACTGTATTGACCTACACGTTTGGTTCTTGTTTCATACTATGTTATTTCAGTTTATTCTTTGTAGATTATTTCCTTCTTGTGCATTTCAGTTCTTCTTATATGCGTTACTGTTTACAAACCAATTCGGATCCTATATAGCCATGTCCTGCAACTTCAACAGTTACAGGACATTGTTTTACTTTGCTGTTTTTGTTTGTTTTTGTCTTCACCTATTTGGGTTCTCGTTTTGGTTTTCTTCTCTGCCTCAGTCTGTCCACTTATAATGTTTATTGTATACTGCTCTCTGATTGGATGCTCACGTTGAAATTGTGATTTTGCAGTTGCCCCTCATGCGCCGTTACCTGAACCATTGTTTGTTATCCCTGATTACCCAAAGGTTGGGCATATAAATTCGTACTCAAGGTTGCAGCTCCTCATTGATCTTGTCGACGTCCTTCATGGGTCACCGGAATTTGAGATTCTGTTATCGTCTCCTTTTGGTCAGTTGTTCTCGCTTCCTGTCAGGCAATGCTCTCTTGCTGGCCGACTTTTCCACAATGTCCTATGCAGACAATTGGTGACAGTAAATAGGGATGAGTTTTGGTTTCTTTTTGGGTCTCTGTTTTTCCTTACGTGACTTTGCCCGCATTACTGGCCTCTGTACTGGTTCCTACCCAATAGATGACCCTTCTAGGGAAGCCCAAGACTGGTGTGCTACTGAATCTTTGTTTTGGTATCCGCTCTTTGGTGCTCAGAGAAGTATTACAAAGGATGAAATAGTTGGTCTTCTCAGAGCGGACCCATCTATGCCTGCTTGGAAGAAGTTGCGACTCGCGCTAGTTGTCATTGTTGATGGGATTCTGCTATGTGAAACGCATCCGGTGAGACCTTCCTTTCATGTTGTTCAAATGGTCGAGAAGATCAGTACTTTCCTTTCATATCCATGGGGAAGACTTTTGTATTTCCGGACGCTTCGAATGATAAAAGTTGGACCTTTGTTTGCTGAAATTCGCAAAGGGAAAGGAAAGCTTGAGCAACCATCTATTGTCGTCCATGGTTTCCCTGTAGCAATTCAGTTGTTCCTCTTCCAATCAGTCCTGACCTTTTCCCATCACCTTCTGTCTGACTCTTTTCATTCCACTTTCCTTGATCAGCGTTTGCGTAAAATGCCACCATTGAAGTCTTTTCACAATGAGAATATTATACAGATTGAGGCCCCTGAAGACGTAAGCCTCTTCACGTTTTTTTGCCACTTATAGTTCACCTGTTTCTAATGTCTTCGTGTTTTGTGTTGTAGCTTCAAGTTGTTCGAGAATTTTCTGGTCATGATGGACGGGAATCTCTGGATGACGGAGATCCGAGAGTTGTGAATTTGCAGAGATTGATTGCTAGTGGATATATCTTCTCAGCCAATGACTGGTTCTCCTTTGGTCACTTGTGTATGCAAGACTTAACTCATTCTTCTCACCGACTGCTGCCATCAAGGTTTTCATCAGAAGGAGCTTTCCCCTCGAATTCTCCTATTGGTTTTGCTACTTAGTCACCCTCAGTGTTTGATGTCGCTCGACAACTTGGTGAGTTGCAGCAGGAAGTTCGTATTGTGCAGGAGTCAATAGCACCTGCTATTGCCAAGATGAGGCAAGATATTCTCTCAGAACTGAAGCTATACTTCTCTACACCAGTCATGAGTAAGGGTGGGTCATCTGGTCCGGCTTCTCCATCTTTTCGTACTGGTTGTCCTCTGTTTTTGTCACCATGTCTCGGTCCCTCAGCTCCAACATCAGTTGAAGTTGGAGCCCGTGACGTTTTAAACAAGGTGCGTTCTCACCAGCTTGACTTTACTTTTTTCCCCTAACATAATATCGACTTCTAGTTTTACTTGTCAGGCAATCCTCTTGTTTATGTGATGGTAAACTGTTATCTAATTATAGTTGCTAACCATCCTCTGCGTTTGTTTGTTTCTGTCTTCTTTTATTCCTTGAACTTGTGCTCTGTCTAAGTCTTGGGCTCTTACATTACCATTGCAGGACAAATGTAATGGTAGTCACGCTTCCTTGCTTATTGATCAGGTTTGGTTTACCTTGTTCTTTTGCGTTTCCTTTTTGCTCTGTGCTCACCAATCCTTTACCGCTTACTTTCCTTATTCAACTTTTATATATTATTTTTGTGTTTGTTTTTGGTCGTAGAAGGGTATTGTGCATAATGTTGCTTCTCAGTTTTGCGATGCTAATATATCTACTCTTGCTGAGGTTGTTTTCACAATGTCTCCTCCTTATGTTTGTATATTTTCTTCTCTGTTATTTAATTGCAGTTAAATTAAGTTAATTTGTTCCATTACGTTTGGATAAGTCTTCTATACCTCTATTCTCTAATGTTTTCCATCTGTTGTTTAATTTCTGGTAGGCCTCACGTTCTTCTCAATTTGATTCCTGCACCTTTGCCATTCCACCGGATGTTCTTAATGCTTCTTCTTTTACTCCAACCCTAACGCTTTCATGTGCCCCTACCAATCCCATTCAAGGCATATCGGCTTTGCAATTTTCAGGACCGATGTCTTCAAAGCCTTCTTCTAAGCCTTCAAAAAAGAGATCACGGTCTGAAACTGTTGCTGTTGTTGACCTGGATTCGACACCTGATCCAATCGGGACATCAATCTCCGAATGTTTCCCTGTGGTCTCCCCCTCAAAAGCTGGAGAATTCTTTGCGAAACTTCATTCTCATGGGGATAAGTATGGTTCTCCCTCTTAGCATATGTCTTTCACTTTTGTTTCCTGATTCTGCTTTTAACGTACATCGGTTGCTTTCTATTATGTAGGCCGTATGCAATAGAGGGCTTTACGCTCCCTTCTATTTTCTTTCACGATCTGGTCTCTCCAAGTTGCTGGGTTTCCACACCTGTAAGCATATTTCCTTGCTAATGTTATCATAGTTTTTTGCGTCGCCCGTAGTTACTCACCTTTACCTTGCATTTTTCATTGTCTGCTCTCACCTTCATTACTTATGTCTTCACTTAAATATTTGTACTTTCCGCTGCAGCATGTTGACTTGACACTTAGGATGCTATGGCGTAAACGAGGTCCCTCCCTTTAGGCTGACCATAAGGTTTTCAACGAGTCTCTCTTACCTCAACTACTAGTGTGTGATTACCGTCTTTGGTCAAAGCGTAGTAAACCTTCGAGCTTTATTCCTCACAAATCACTGACATCGTGTGTTTCTGGGAAAGTATGGGACCAGCGTTCACCTATGATGTGGTACAGAGATGTCAAAATAGTTTATGCGCCAATGAATTGGGAGAATCGCCATTGGGGTTGCATTGGTTATACACTTGGAACGCTTTGAGATTGACATTCTTGATCCTTTAATTTCTTTAACGTCTGACCGTAAGGTTTCTAGGCATATGTCTTCTGTTGCACAGATGCTTCGCTATGTTATTGACAGTTGTTGTGATCTGTCGGACATGCCTTCTCTTCCAATCTCTGATTTCCGTTTCTCTCGGCTACCATGGGCGCCTCAGAACTCTCGTACAGGTGACTGTGGAGCTTTCACGCTTAAGTTGATTGAGTTACATGCATCTGGGTTGTTGTATGACGGAATGCCTAACATCATCGACTTGATGGTTAATAATCTACGGATGGAATACGCAGTTGAGCTGTATGAAGCATTTGTTTCAAAACTTTAATTTACTCCTACCATTTCCTTTCGTCGAACCTTGTTCTGAGCTTTCTTTGTCACCTTCTAACTTGTATTCACCTTACCTTCTGAACTTCAAACTTAATCTTCTTATTTAAACCTGTGTTTCTGTACGACTCTTTGTAGTTATGCGTAATATCTTTTTCTGAGGTTATACTTTGCACTCTCACTTTAGTTTTTCCTTATCAATCATTCACTATTTACCTTGTTGGAACCTCTGCTTCCAGCGCCAAATTGAAAACCTGCAGTTTAATGTCTACTTTCTCAGAGTTTATCTTCATTTCATGCAATCAAACTAGGTTCTGCAATTGTAACTCAATATCCTTCACACCCGGGTTATTTGCGTTTCCATATTAACTTAGCCCCATTAATCATGTTTTCGTCCAGTTACATAACTTTCTGTTCGTGTCAATCACAAACTTACACCTTGTTTGCAAGTTTGAAAGCCGTATGTGATCACAATTTCTCAAGACTGCAACGTCTACGTCATACAATATGGATCACAGTTGGTAATTATAAAAGCTTTAGTTATTTTTACAAGCATAATACACCGAAGGTACATACACCTTTGAAGCCCTACACGCCAGGTACAATGTCTATAATTACAAGACCCACAACCACCGTTAATGAGAAGATCATAGTACAAGCAAAATGACTACACACCATAGCAGATGCATTACATTACAAGGAAGAAGCTACACATTTCTTACTACTATATTACATGAAAATGCTCGCATTTCTCCGAATTGCTTCCATACTGGTGCTCCTACTCATGACGCAGTCAACAGTGCTCTCGAATCCGCAGGCAGTAGAAGTAAGGAAGGCAGTAAAAGCACATGTCATACCTGGTGCATGTGTAGTGAATACACTCTGGTATTTGTTCCCCTGGATAGTTGTATGTTGCAGCACAGTTTCCAGCTCTTGGTGGCTCGATGTTAGCTACCTGCGCCATCACCATCTCAGCGATGTCTACAACCTCACTAAAAAGTAGGACTTTGTGATACAGTTGCCGCATTGCTGTTATCCCAACCTCATAAAACCCTGAACAAATTGCAAACACAGCGTATGCAAACTTTGCATATAAGAGGTACTCTTCTGTGCTTTTAATGAGGGACAAATTAAGGTGTGATGGACCGAATTTCACCGCAAGTCTTACTCCTTCGACGTATTGAGCTGTTAGATTGCCCACATCTACTCATCTTTTAAAGAAAGGGCGATAAACAGAGTTGACATTTGCTAGTGAGCTAACAAATATGAACTCGTCTATCTCCACTTCCCGTAAGATGGTTTCATCGTGCACTGCATCTCGGCCATTCCTTCCAGTGCCTAGTATAGGCGCTAACTCTCTGAAACCTCTATGCCCGAGACGTCTAACAATATCAACAAAAATCCCTTGCGGCACATACCCCATTTTTGCAGTTGCTGAGTCCTTAGCTCTGTCTTTCTCTTGTTTTTCTTGGTTCTGCATTACTGCTTCTTTCATCTCATTTTATATTACATTTCCTGTCATGCCTCCCATAAGTATGGTCTTTAATGCTTACCTAATGTATATCTACCAGTTTTATTACTCTCTAAATTAACTTCTTGATGTGGCATTTCTGCAGAGTATTAGTAAATGTCAATGTCTGATTAATTCCTTCTTATCCACATATTACGCTTGTATTGCTTTTGTCATCAGCTGTTTTCACGTGCGTTCCACAACCACTTTTCGTTACTATTACTCTCATGGTACTTGTTTTAATATTCTTCTTAGTTGTGTGTCTGACCTCGTTGAAAGCGACATGTGCAGTTTCAATGTTGTGTTCTGTTATATTTCCATTACCTTGCTAATATTCCACATTGCCACTTGACCAACATTATGTTTACACTGGTTTGAACACCACATTCATAGAGTACATGCATTTTAACGACAGGTTCTAAATGTTACCCATTTACATTTTTGCTTCCCTACTACTTCCCGTCAATAGCGTATCCGAACTACACAATGGTTCTTTGTACGTGCTTCCTTCCATCTGCATCGTATTACCCACTACTGCACCTATTCACATGAAAAGTTGTTTCCAAAAGATCCTCCATTTCCCTGCGTGTTTACAAAGCCTGCAAGATATGTGCTTGTATTAGAGCCACATCCCTTTTTCTCTGTTTTAAAATAATTATCTACTATAAACGTTTCTTAATGACCTTTAAGGAATAGGGTTCTTGCAAGTTGCCCTATTATGCCCCGTTTCTTGACAGCGTGAACATTTTCTTCGTTTAACACTCGCGTGGTTGGTTCTCTAAAGTGTATTCACCATCTCAAATAATGTTAATATTTGTTTGGTTCAAAATGTTATGTAGCTCTATGTAAATGTTTCATCTATGTACCTGAGTTTCTCCTTGTGATGGAATCCTGCGCTTCCTTGGTCTTCCTGCTTGTTGCCTTGTTTGTGGTGGTAGAAGTGGCAATGTCTCTACTACAACACCTTGGCTATGTTCGATGTCTGTTGGAACTGGCATGATTATCTCCTTGTACGTGTTTCTCCACATTTCTATGATGTACATTGGCTCAACTAATGTAGTAATTGACAAGCTTTGAACTCTTGCAGCTGCAATTGCATGAGGACAGGGTATTCCGATGTTGTTAAACACTTTGCAAGTACAACTCCTCCTGTTTGTATTCACCGTAAAGGAATTGCCTATGTTGTTGTTAACTTGATAAATGTCTCTGCTAGCTGGAGTAACTTAAAATTGGCTTGATTCACCTAGATGCTTCATCAAAAGTTTTTCCACTTCAGGTGTAAGAAAACTTTCATGCTTCTCAGCTTTAGCTCTACGGCAACAAAACCACCTCATGAGCATCATTCGAATGGATTCCACCATTGTCATAATAGGAAACTCCAATGCTTTAGCAACAGCTGCGTTCAAACTCTCCGCGACATTACTGCTCATTATATTGTATTGCCTTCCTTGGAAATAGACCCTGCTCCAATGGGAAATGCCAATTCCACGGAGTGGGCAAAGTGGGCTGTGATTTTCAATTTCTTCAAATGCCATTCGAAATTCTCTTACTGTGAATGCATGTGCAGCTTTAGAGACTAGGTAAGCCAAGCCTTTCTGCTTAGTAAACCGAGCTTTTACATTACGTGTGAGGTGGACTGCACAAGCTCCATGCTTCGCTAGAGGATAAGCTGTGCGCAAGGCATAGTAGATTGAGTTATGTCGATCTGAAACAAAGACTAAATCATATCTGTCTGGTAGTATTTCTGAAAGTTGTTTGAAAAACCAACTCTGTTGGGGGTTAACCCCCAATTCGACCCAGGCCCATATTCAGTGGAGGATGGATATAAACCCAACTTGGGCCAAGG
>OVBA01002240.1:0-36007 GCA_900406435.1 Lepidium aucheri | reverse complement strand
CTTTAATATAATTATTCAAAACTACTTTTTGTTATAATTAATTTTTAATAACTAATATTCTCGATTTCTTTTTTGATTAAGATTTTTTCTGTTAGGAATTCTTTTTAGATTAGGATATTGAAAAAATCTATTTAAAGATTTATCTTATCTAGTTTAAAAAAAAATTCAAGAAAATTTCGGATCATTAGATATGACACGTGAAAGAATTTTGTTAATTACTAACTTTGAAAATTCCTTCTTTATATAATAAGATTTTTATGTCATTACATTATTTAACTGTTGCAATGTTACCTATAACATTAATCTTCAAATGATTTTTGTTTGAAAACTTCTTTACCAACCATGAGTTATTTTTAAATGGTAGTTATTTTTAAATGGTCGTTTTTCAGTTTCAACTTTTCATTTTTTTTCAAAACGGTTGTTTCAAACAGTATTACCAATCAGAACCATTATATATTTTCAATAAATATAAATTTTACAAAAAGGTATTCTGACAAAAGAAAAATGATAATAGTAACATAATATTTTACATTATCAAAAACATAATATTTTAGTAAATGATCGTGTATTTATCAACCATGGAAACATATACTTGTGGGTTTCTGATATTGTCATTGGTGTGTCACTATTACATAAATTTTCGTTTTACATTTTATCGAATACAGTAATATTTATGTCTTTTTGTATAAATATCCTATATTACAACAAATTATCATGAATAAAATAGATTTCATATATTTAATAAAATTATTTGTATTATAAGCGTCAAATTATGAATTGATTTTGTAAATAATTTTATATGTAAATCCTAACTTCATGAAGTAAAGAAGAAAATAAAGTTAGTATTTCTCTGTGTGGAAATATAATAAATCGGAAAAAGCGGAAGCGGATATATAATAAAACGTTTTATAATAAATTTGGTTAAATGGTTAAATTAAATTTATCTCTGCTGTTTTTTTCTATTGGAGTTGTGAACTTGTGACTTTAGAAAGTTTTGAAATTTCCAAGTTTTACAAGATTCAAAATGTATATCAAATTTTGTGATCTAATTATTGACAAGATATATATCTATATATATATATATAATAAATCATGTTGATGCCTATGATATATCCAGCCATGACGTATAGACAACCTGGGGAATCCTAGGTGACTTAGATCCTTATATTCAAGTTTCCAAATTTAGATTGTTTTCGTCTTCTCGATTTTCACCAATCGGCTCGATCAATTATACTCGTCTCAACTTCAAATCAAGTCATACCACATAATCGAGATACATGCACTTCTAAGTCACATGTACTACAGGATCTAAAATCATCTCGTTTTTGTTCGTGTATAAATTTTGCAAAAGTTCATAATCTTTCTCTTTAATCTTGATGAGTCACGGTTCCAATATAATACACTTTCAATAATGATCCTAACAACGTTTACTCTTGAATAACATCCACACAATTCGTTTTAAGTAAGTTAAAAGTTAAAAACTGTATGCTTCACGTTTCAATTAGTGTTAACATTTATTTGGCAATTAAAACTTGAAAGAAAAGAAAAAATCACTCAACCCCACATTAACTTGGAAACTAAGTGAAGATATTGTTCTCAGAATTGTTTCTCTTTATGCCAAAAAATGATTTTTTTTTACGGATGAATTTGCTGGAATACATGAATAATGTAGAAATTAGGTGTTTGATAAAAGTTTTTGGATAATTAGTTGTTGTTCCAACATGGGTAGGAAGAGTAACTAGTCTTGGTAACTAGTCACCGGTTTAGAGGACGAATGACTGTTACAGATTACATATGTAACTAACAAGTTGTTGGTGTATCGAATTATATACGGATACAGACGGCATGTGTAACTAATAAGTTATCGGGTTATAGTTTGATGTACAAATGATGTGAATGTGATTACCACGTTAATTAGGCATGTAGCAGGTGCGAGACGTTGTGATGTATGGTTAACAACGTCGATCACCTCATGGGCTCAGTACCAAAAGCGAACATGAGTTGAGGGAGCTCCATGGTAGCCATTTGTTACACAGCCATTTATCAGATACGTTAGATGGAAAGACCTTCTTTCACGTATGTATGTATATGAACATGTAACGTGTTACGCGAACCAAAATTTGGATACATGGTTGAATAGGAGTAACAAAATCTAGGTATACGAGATTATGGATGCGTAAATATGAATGTAGATGTGTATGTATACATGTAATGAAAGCAATAAGATGAAAAAAAATGTTTACAATAAGATATGAAGAGGAAACGAAGAACTATTGCAAGTTATTGGTGATTTCAAAGATAACTAAATCAGAACAAAAAAATTTATATAACTATCAAACACTTTTTTATCAAAAAGAAAATTATCAGACACTTTGTAAGTATATTTCGATAAAATATATACACATTTTAGATGTCTAGGAGAATTTTGGACAAAAGAAATGAGCAGTTGCCTATCTAATAGTTGGTGTATGATAAAACTTTATATCCTCAAATTTCAGTTTTTAATTATTAATAAATATTACTTGTGAATTGGTGACGCCAAGATTCGGAATATTTATCAGAACTAAAATTTGAATAGTTTTGCTTCTCTGATAAATCAGAAGGGGTGTGTATGGGGGTTCATAGAGTTAGAAAGAGTCTTTCATTCTTATATTCTGAAATTGAAACAATATTTGGGCGATGATAAATTTAATATCTTCAACTATATTAGAAGTTATTTTGGCGATAAAGTGTTCAGAAGTGTTGAAAATGATGATAAATCAAGAAGAGTGGCCATCATTCAAACCTTATACAGAAGACTTTGCGAGATTCATGAACCTCTTCTGCAACTTTGATTTCACTCTCATTCTTGTATATCTAAATTTCAAAGCTGACATTTTTGTTTGTAGTGTTAGAGCTCTCCCGAAAATTATATTTTGTAGATTTTTCGGCACCAACGGGTTTCTATTTTTGTTTTAATAAAAATATGAAGTTTACATATAAACAATATTGTTTTGAATAAATTTTATATTACAACAAATAATTAAACCAATGAAAGATAAAATACTATAACTAAGTGGCTTTTGTTTTAGTGGGAGACAAAACTGGTCCAAAGAACTGAGGAAATTTATCTTTTTGAGTTCAAATATTATTTTAGGAATAGACTGTTTTAGCCGAGTCTGGTTCCAATACATATCAATTACAGATTTCTTCAGTTAATGAAAATAAAAGCATAAAAAGAAGAACGTACAAAAAAAAAAAAAGCAGAGAATCTACGCAGATAAAGTTGCGAATGGTGGGCTAAGGAGCACGTGCTAGGTGATGTCCGTACAATCGCCATTATAAGAACGAGACGAAAGTAGATTTGTTATAACGTTGGTGACTTCCCAAATTCTAGGCTACTTTACAAATTACAGATGTATACAATTTCATTATGTGGTCTATAAATGGTAATAATATATATAATTGTCAAACAGAACATTGTTGTCTTCTTTTTTTTGTCAGAAGAACAGTTTGTCTTTTATTTCTTGACTATACAAATGTAAACGGACCCATAAAAGACAATAAGACTGATTGTTGAGAGTTGAGACGATAACCTAATATTTGGGGCAAAGGATGAGGATGATACGTCCGAATTTCAGGTGCGGCCCATTAACGTTGGATCCTATATATCGTCAAAACAAGTGTCTATCTACAATAGCAAAGAAGAATTTTATTTAAAAAGAATATAACAAATTAAAAGTTTTGATGAACAGTTGCTATTGAGTGTTATTTAATTTCATATAAAAATATAGTTAATTGGTATTTTTATAAGTATGTTATGCGCATATAGTCTTTAGTCTACTGGCATGTGATCAGTTTACAAAAGACGCACTTGCACATTTAGGAATTTGAATTTTGTTGTCTACATTATGTATGCACTTAGTTAATGGTGTCTACAGTTGACAAAAAAACGTATGTTATTCTATATTGTAATGTAACTGTGGTCTTCGGTCTAAATCTCTGCAGAATATATTGGGCCTGGTCTCATGGTGTTGAGGTCCATCAGTATTTTGTGCAAACAAAAGGGATTAGTCCAAAATGTGCGTTTTGCACTTGGTGGCGACCAGTAACGTTTCTTGTGTGTTGTTGCAGGTGCAATAACGAGACGATGAGAGAAAATGATAGTAACGTGTTCAGATCAAGTATAAAGCATGGAGCAAAAGGTGAGAAAAAGAGCGACGAGAGTTTTTACATGAGAAAAGAAAGAACTGCAGCCAGTGATAGAGAGAGAAAGGGTTTGAGAGAAACATTAGGTGGTGAGAGCACTTTGTAATCTTCTTCTTTCTTCTTGGTTAAGCTAGATTTAGCTTGTTCATTCTGGTGAGTGGGACTCTTGTTGTAATCAATTGTATCTTTTGCTTGATAGTGGATAAGTCGTGAGCTAAGGCTCACCGAGATGTACCGTGAAATCACAACCCACGAGAACTCATAAATCTGGTTGCTGTTTGATCTCGTTAACCTGCAAATAACAAAACAGAGAACATTAGATAAGAAACAGAATATAAATACAAAATCAGAGCAACCCAAGTTTTACAAGAGTAACTTTACAAGAAGTGGTCTCAGAGCTAGGTTAAAGGCTCAAAAGGTATTTCTATTCACAGATCACATATTGTTTTTTTTGTGGGTAACGTTACTGGGAGAGTTACTAAAGTGAACAATGGAACCAACCCAAGGAAGATTTGAGGTTAAGGAGTTTAATGGTGAAAGAGACTTTTCTCTCTGGAAGTTTAAGGTCTTAGCTCAGTTGGAGATTCTGGGTCTTGATCCACCTCTATTACCTGTTTTTTCTCGAAGAAGAAGAGAACTATGAGGTCAAATATGAACAAGAGGTTAATGTTGCTATAGAGGTTAAAGACGGCAAAGAGGTCAGAATAGATCTGTGATATGTATGGTTTTTAGCACATTTTAGGAGTTCTATTTAGCCGTTTTTACATGCATATCTAATATCTTATCGTTATTTTATAGTCCAAATAGCTTCATTCATTTGCATCAGCATGCATTGTGCATTCGAGGGGATTTTAGGTACTGAAAGTCCGAAAGTGGAGTTTTCTGGACTAGTGGCTGAGAAGAGATGCAAAGTTGCAGCACTTGGAGTGTGATTGGAGCATGGAAACAAAAGAGGATGCTCGAGTACAGATCGAGTCCCGTCATACTCAAACTGGAGTGGAGTGGCGAAGGAAACATGAAGAACTCGAACTGTAAGCTGAGACTCGAACTACCCTTGTTGCACTGGAGCTGCAGTTCAAGTGTCCTATCTTGAGACGCAAGGTTTCTGATCTTGTACCTGATCAGTGTCTGGATCGAGCTTGACTTCAAGATCCACTGAAGATTAGGCCTGTTTCTTAGTGGGCCGATTTTTACTTGTGTTTGTGCTGAGTTTTCTCTATACTTAGAGTGGGGGATGATTTTGGGGACCGATCTAGTTTTCTGACCCGAGTGATTATTTGTTGTTTTCGAGTGAGCAGACATTAGCTTTTGTAATTCCAGAACAAATCTGATTTGAGTTTTACGTTTTTATGCAATTTAGTTTTTACGTTCAGTGTTGATTTCAATTCTCATTCGAGTGTTAGATCTATGTTGGCTAATATGAATTTCGTGTTTAGCGTTAGTTTCATGAATTCCGAGTAGTTACCTAGGGCTCTTGAGGATGAGCTAGATCAGCATGAAACTTAGGTTTTCTAGGTTGCTTGAGGTTACAATTGTTAGGATCTCTTCTGTTTTGGTGTGTTAATTGCTAGCTCTATTCTGATCAACTAGAGCTTGTTCTGAGACGTTCTAGCATCTGATCGGTGTTTGATAGAGCGTCTGACTAAACCACTTCAGGGATTTACACACTCGGCTCGAGGGATCGAATGTCCAAGGTGTGAATTGGCTCTAAGCGGATTGATCATTCATGCCGGGTAGATTATAAAACGCCTATGGGGATAGGGTCTGTTAGTAGTCAACTCGAGTTTTTTTGCCACGAGAATGGATTCATTGTTATCGTTCTCACTGCCTAGAGATTAGATTTATTGAGTGTTGTCAAGTGCCTAGTTAGTCTAAGAGTCACGCTGATCCGTGACGCTCACTCCTCAGGAACCTGTTTTCTTACCTTGCGTTAAACTCACTTTCGACATTGCTGCTTATTACTTCGTTTTAATTTCTTTATTATTGCTGATTGATTTGATCATTGTTCTTTTAAGTACGATTTAGGTTGTTAGATAAACCAAACTTTGATTGGCTTGAATTAGGATAGTTTACTGCATTCTGAGTGTTAACTACATTCTCAATTGGATTGACACCTATTATACTACACCGATACACTAGTGTAATAGGATTTGGAAAACACACTAAAAACATGTTATCAATCTGAAGGAATCTAAAAAAACTACAGAGGAACTGTTTGCTAAGGCAAAAGCTGATTCCAAGTTTAATGACAAGGATAAGAGAGCAAAGAATCTGATCGGATCAAGCTTATCAGATAATGTGTTGAGGAAAGTTAAAAAGGAAAGAACAGCTTATGATATGTGGATGGCGTTGGAGGCAGAGTATCAGGTTAAGACTCTTCCACATAGGTTCAATCTGAAGCAGAAGTTCTATAGCTTTAAAATGGACCCTGGAAAGAATTTGGATAAGAATCTAGATACCTTCAATCGGCTCATATCAAATCTGGCTAGTGTTCATGTGGACATTGGTGATGAAGACAAAGCTGCTATACTCATGAATAGCCTTCCTTAACAATTTGAGAATCTGGTACACACATTGAAGTATACAGTTGGTAAACAAACTATTACTCAGAAAGACATCATCAGTTCTGCTTACTCAATAGAGATGGAAGTGATTGAAAAAGGAGTGTACAAGCTTCAATCAGAATCAGAGGGGTTAATAATGCAGTCTCAACGTAGAACTGAGAAAAGAAGTCAGTCTGGAGACAAGAGAAGTGGCAGTAAGAACATATCAAAGTCAAAGACAAAAGCAAAAACATGTTGGACATGTGGTGCTGAGGGTCACTTCAAGAAGAATTGTTCCAAAAGGAAATCAAATAATAATAGTAACAAGACTGACACAGCTGAAGCTAATGTGTGTAAAGCCGAACACACAAAACCTAAAATGCTAACAGTATCAGAATCGACCTCTAATGATGAATGGATATTAGATTCTGGATGTTAATATCATATGATATTTATGAAGGAGCTAATGTTTGATCTGGAGGAAGTTGATGGAGGAAGGGTGTTAATGGGTAATTACAGTTTCTATGAAGTAAAATGAATTGGGAAAGTAAAATTTGTGAATGATGATGGTTCAATGTTTATTTTATCACAAGGCAGATACACACCCACTTCAAGAAGGAACCTAATCTCTTTGGGATAACTCAAAACAATCAATTGTTGGTTTCAGTCTAGAGACTACAAGTTGAAGGTGCTTAAGAAGGAGAAGGTAGTGATGACTGCTGACTACAGAAAAACATTGTACAGCTTAAATGGAAAAGTAGATATTTCCGAATGCAATGCGATAGTAGCAGCTAAGAACTCAATAGATATGTGGCACAACATGCTTGGTCATATGAGTAACAAGAATATGCAAGTTCTAGTACAAAAAGGACTGATCCACATAGAGCCGGTAAAGGATATTAAAGACTGTGAACCTTGCATATTAGGAAAGTCACACAGGTTATCATTTAAGAAAGGATCACATATCTCAAAGGAACATCTAGAGTATGTGCATTCAGATCTTTGGGCATCCCCTAACGTGACACCAAGTCTTGCTAAAAGTCAATACTACATGTCATTTATGGATGATTACACTATAAAGGTGTGCGTGTATTTTCTGAAAACAAAAGATGAAGCTTACAGTAAATTTTTTGAGTGGAAGGTCCACACTGAAAATCAAAGTGGTAAGAAACTGAAGGGGTTAAGGATAGACAACGGATTAGAATATTACAACAAAAGTTTCGATGACTATTGCAGAATTCATGGTGTTCTAAGGCACAAAACGTGCCCCTACTCTCCTCAGCAAAATGGAGTTGTTGAGAGACTCAACAGAACAATCTTAGAAGAGGTGAAAAGTTTTCTAAGTGAGACAGGACTGTCAGAAGCTTATTGGGCAGAAGCTACATCAACCGTGGTTGACATAATTAATAGAACCATCTAAGTCTATTGATTATCAGATTTCGGAAGAGTTATGGTCAGCAAGAAAACCAGAATATTCACACATGAGGCGTTTTGGCTGTTTAGCATACTTTTATGTTGACCAAGGAAAACTGATACCAAGGGCTAAGAAGGGTATCTTCTTAGGATATGCACAAGGTGTGAAAGGGTTCATAATTTGGTCTCTAGAAGACAAGACATGTGTGATCAGTAGAGATGACATTTTCAATGAGTCTGTGGTTTACAAGGATTTTGATAAGTTCTCTGATGATAATCTGAAGCAAAATCAGAACAAAGTTCAGAAGAGAGTCTCATTTATTCTTCCTCGTGAAGAAAGGAAAACTGATATTGCTAGTAGTTCAAGGGAGAATACTGAGCAAGGTGGAGCTACTCATGACTTGGTTCAGATAAGGAACAAGATGAGTCAGAAGAAGCAAAATAGTTTAATGACTATCTCTTGTCTAGGGACAGGGAAAGAAGAAATATACGGAAACCAAGCAGGTTTATTGAACCAAATACTGCAATGTATGCTCTAAATGCGTCTCAGTTTATAGAAGAAGGAGAACCACAAACCTATCAAGAAGCAAGCACAAAGAAATGTGGACAAGAGATTGTGAAGAAAAAATTGATTCATTGAGCAGAAATCACACGTCGGATACTAAACCTAGAATAGATGCACAGACTATTGGCTGCAAGCGGGTATTCAAGTTGAAGCCAAGGATTCCAGGGGTTGAAAGTCAGAGGTATAAAGCAAGACTCGTGGCTAAGGGTTACAAACAACTTGAGGGTATAGATTATCATGAAGTCTTCTCACCAGTGGTCAAACATATCACCATTAGATTAATGCTATCTTTAGTGGTTAATCTAGACATAGAATTGGAACAAATGGACGTGAAAATTACCTTCTTACATGGAAGGTTAGATGAGGAGATCTATATAGAATATCCAGAAGGATTTTCAGTGGGTGATGATGTTTGTTTATTGAGGAAATCTCTATATGGGCTAAAACAGCCGCCAAGGTAATGGAATCTAAGGTTCGATCAGTACATCAAGTCAAAAGGGTATTCTGAAAGTGAGTTTGATAGTTGTGTGTATTTTAAGAATTACAGAAAGGATGACTATGTGTATCTACTGTTGTATGTAGACAACATGTTATTGGCATCAAAGGACATGGGTGAAATAACTAAGCTAAATAATCTGTTGAGTCAAGAATTTGAAATGAAGGATCTAGGACCCGCCAGAAGAATCATGGGCATGGACATTTAAAGAGACAGAAAGAAAGGAATTTTAAAACTTTCACAGTGTGTTTACATTGAGAAGGTTCTTAAAAGCTTTAAGAGGCAAGACTCAAAGAAAGCACATACACCTTTAGGGAGTCATTTCAAATTGTCATCTACCAGTGATGAACAAAAGGAAGATGCAGAAAAGGAGATGAGTGGTGTACCTTACTGTAGTGTTGTAGGTAGCATCATGTATGCTATAGTTGGCTCACGTCTTGACTTAGCATACTTTGTGGGTCTTGTTAGTCGTTTCATGAGTGCACCTAACCCAGAACACTGGAAAGCGGTTAAATGGATACTAAGATACATGAATCACACGAAGGATTTGTGTTTGACTTTCAAAAGATCAGATAATTTCAAGGTTAAGGGACATTGCGACAGTGATTATGCAGCTGACCTTGATAGAAGAAGATCTATAACTGGGTATGTGTTCCAAGTCAGTGACAATACAGTGAGCTGAAAATCAGGTCTGCAAAGTGTAGTAGCATTATCAACTACAGAAGTTGAGTATATGGCATTGGTAGAAGCATGTAAAGAAGCTCTATGGTTAAAGGAATTACCTCGGAGTTTGGTTTTCCACAAGAAACCATTAAGATTGGTTGCGACTCTCAGAGTGCGATATACTTAGCAAAGAATAGTGTTTATCATGGAAGGACGAAACCCATGGCAATAAGAATGAGTTTTGTCAGAGATCTAGTTACAGAAGGTATAATAGATATAAAGAAAGTGAATACAGTTGAAAATCCAACAGATAATCTTACCAAATCAGTGCCAATTCAAAAGTTTGATGAAGCGCTGAGATCTCTGGGAGTTCTTAGGAACTGAGTTTCAGCTCAGAAAACAGGAGTTGGGTCTTCAGTGGTGTTAGGTCGGAGATGAGCAGATTCTTTGATGATTTAGTCAAAGATGAGATGGATCTTCAATAGTTTAGTTGAAGATGGAAAAGAAAAAAAAAGGTCTTTGGTGGTTTTATCAAAGATAGAGCTTTATTTTCAGCGGTGAAGTTGAAGATAAGCTCGAAGTCAACATTGAACTGAGTTGAAGTGTTGAGCTTGGATTCTATCAGAGATAAGATCGAGGTGGAGTTTGTGGTTTTCGATCTGAATCTCTGCAGAATATATTGGGCCTTAAGATAACAGGCCTGTGTTGGTCTCATGGTGTTGAGGTCCATCAGTGTTTTGTGCAAACAAAAGGGATTAGTCCAAAACGTGCGTTTTGCACTTAGTGGGGACCAGTCACGTTTCTTGTGTGTTGTTGCAGGTGTTGTAACGAGACGGTGAGAGAAACTGATAGTGTCGTGTTCAGACCAAGTATGAAGTATGAAGCAAAAAATGAGAAAAATAGCGATGAAAGTTTTTACCTGAAAGAAGAAAAAGCTGCAACTAGTGATAGAGAGATAAAGGGTTTGAGAGAAACATTGGGTGGTGAGAACTCTTTATAATCTTCTTCTTTCTTCTTGGTTAATCTAGATTCAGCTTGTTCATTATGGTGAGTGAGACTCTTGTTGTAATCGGTTGTATCTTTTGCTTGATAGTGGATGAATTGTGAGCTAAGGCTAACCGAGATGTACCGTGGAATCACAATCCATGGAAACTAGTAATTCCAGTTGCTGTTTGATCTCGTTAACCTGAAAAATAAAAAAATAGAGAACATTAGATAAGAAACAGAATATAAATACAAAATCAGAGCAACCCAGATTTTACAAGAGTAACTTTTCAAAAAAGTTCTTTTGATTTAGATTTTTATCACCCAACTAGTATAAAATAATATTTCTACCACTCAACTAATCTCGGATCCACAACTTCTATGTCTAAATCCGTTGTGCACTTGGCCAAGAAGTGGTATTAATACTTGTAAGAGGCCTCCAATTTCGACCGTTTAAAGTTGTCAGGCTTTCAACTTCGAGCTGCGAGTTTACTAGGTCTAATATATTGTAGTCTTTCATGCTTAATGAAAGCAATTCGGGTTAGGGTGAGTTGATATAAATGTAATGTGAATGAAACAATATACAATAATAGTTCTGTATGTACAGAAGCAATAAGGTCAAATACAGAAGAGTCCTAATACAATTTACTGAAGCCTGAAGTGATCCCTGAGTCTCCTAATCGAGGAAACAACACTTCTTTCTCAATGAGGACTTGAAGATGCGATGTGATCTTGTTGAATGCAACCCACACAAATGGTGCACAACAAAATGCGTATGCAAATACTGACAAGGCTCTCACAACTCCATCAGGGTACCAAGGGAAGGCCATGACGAGTAGTGTTCCAAGAATGCCGATCCATGGAGTGAGAACAGGGAGTGTTGGGAGAAGAAGAGTGTTGATTGGAATGGAGGAGAGAGCAAACGAAGCCATCAAGTAGAGAGACCAACCAATGAGTGGATGAATTGTATGAGGGATGGTGAAGAATGGAAAGATGTAGGCTGCAACTACAGAGAGAAGTGCGACTAACTTAAAAGCTGTTTGGATTGCGGTTAAGTTGCGGTCAGAACGGCGATAACATAGCTTGGTTATGTTGGGTCGAGAGAGTCGTGTGACCACAATGATTCCAAGGTAGAACACTGCCTGGATTATGACCAACGGCATCTCTGCTGAGTACCCTAGAGTGGTGCGGCGCTGCTCGTGCCATGAGAGACCAAGTGGAAGAACAGGCCATGACCACCAGTACCATGGCTTTAACCAAACAGCTCCAGGGTATGTAATCACACTGTTTGGTCCACAAGGTATGTTCCATCTTAGTTTAAGATCTGAAAAGTAGATACACATAATGTTAGCCAAAATCAATGTGCAAATATAGAGAAGATCGATGGAGAGAAAAAGAGACTTACAGAAATAAGAAGCATCCATCTGGTAGCCTAAAGGAAGTCTTAAATGGCCAGTAAGAACAGATCCATTACTCGGAGGACGAAAGAGAGGCTGGTCGAGAAGATCAGAGAAGTAGCTGACAAGAAAGCCTTGATCAGCTCCATCTGGATTCTCTCTTCCAACTTGTAACTCATGGACCATGTCTTTGAAGACCTCCATTGATGGTTGCAACACAAAGAGACCAGTGTGGAAGATACAAGGGTTTATAAAGACTGCACAGAACCTGCCGCATTGGAATAGCTCGTCGGTTTTCTTGAGGAAGAGGTTATCAGCATCTAGCATGACTACACGGTCGTAATCAGACAAAGCCCAAACGTAAAGCTTATTGAGAGTAAGCTTGAATCTACTGTTGAAGTTGGTTTGTCTCCTGTACGGATTATCCAAATTTTCAACTCTCACCACTTTCGCTCCATCTTCCTCTTCCCTGTACATACACACACACTCGTTAGTATCTTACACACGCTCGTTCGTTCGTGTACCAAGAACTAATTTATGCATGGAAGTCTTTTAGAGTAAGTATTTTGTATAATTACATGTAAAATTCAAGTTCTGCTAATTATTATTATTGAATGTCCCCGAAGGGACAAAGAACAGTTATTACGGGTTATGAGATTAAGATGTAGAAGTCATAGCATGATCTATATAACAGCACATTGGTCGGTGATAAAATTAATAATTTCACAAAACAGCTCCTCTTGTTTCCAAAAGATTTCGACCAAGGCAATAAAGTCAAACGACTCTCCTTAATTATATGCTTTTTATTCAACGAAATGAGATTTTATAGTTTTTGACACCTTTAATTCAGTGTATTGTTTTCAACCTTTTTTGGGTAAGTTGTTGACTGACTAAGATCCTAAGGTTTATATCCAAAGTTTCAAAAGTCAACTGTTTAGGCGGATAATACCATGAGCACTTATAATTAACGAAATCTAATAATAGAGTTTAACGTGTCAACTACTGACCCTTTGATTCTCCCCAACTGTTACGTATACAAATATAGTATATGGACAAAAGGCATAGTTTAATCCATATAAACAATAACAATTCATTAGAATTCGTGAAGCCAATCAAAAGAAAGGACAGAGTGGAAGTTATAAAAGATAGAATATAAAACTTCATGAACCTAAAACTATATAGTAATATATCTTTGGTCTCGATATTATCTATGACGAAACCGGTCGGTTGTCTCATTCGGACATTTATCAAGACTAAAATGATTCAGGAGTTGAACCAGAGGACGACGTAGACGAAGTGGANGGGCGGTCCTAAATTTTTTTTTTTTTTTTTTTTTTAGTTTTAAAGCTTAATTCAATTTCTACAAAATACAAAAATCAAGAGTTCAAGGACCAACTTTTGGCATATTCTTATTTTTATCATTTTCCCTCTAACCTTTGCGTAAAGAGCTAAATAATGTTGTTTTCTATATATAAATATCGCGCATATATATATATATATGGAAAAAATCTAAAAAACATGAAATTTAATAGAATTTGAATGTATAAGCGTTGGTCATGTTATGAAACGGCTGCGTTTTAAAAATTGTGGTCGGAGGAAAAGAGACTTACAAAGTTCGAACCCATCGGAGAGGAACGTCAAGAGAAGCGATGACGACAAGATCAGCTTCCACGTGAAGACTTCTCAATGATCTAATCAAGACACGTGTTGCTACATAGAACTCGTAGTCCCTTGGCGTTCCCATGTACATCATTGTTGCATACGCGTTCTTATGTTCCGGCCTTCGCGTTTTCAAACCCCGATCCCCCACCGTAACCGCTGCGTTTGCGGTTTCAACTGCCGTTTCTTGCGGTTGCAGCTGTTGCAGCTGTCTTTCTCGAAACGCAGTCGTTTCGTTTATCCAAAGAGATAGCACCAAACATAATATCAACATACCTCTCTGCAAACCCATTCTTGTCTCCTCTGAACAATGTCTGAATTCTAACCAAAAAATAAAACAAAAGAATCTCTCAAGAATCTGAACTTTTTTTTTTAATGGGAATTTGTAAAGACATACACGTATATATACATACAAATGTATCAAAGAGGAGACGAGGTTTCTGGGAGACTGTGAAGGGTTCAAAAGGTATAATGGTGAGTGGCCAATAAAATAATAATTATTATTACTATTAATTATAAGAAGAAAAAATAAGAAGCATATCAAGTTTTACCTGTTTTGCTCTTTTTTACATAAAATAAGTTTATTACTACTACTAGTTGCGGATTAAAAAGATATATAATCTTTAATGTATATCAATGTATTCCTGACATTTCTTCCTTTTTTGCTTAGCAAATCCACAAACTCGTATTGACCGAATTATACATTCGTATCGTTTTCCAAAAGAAAAATTTGAAATCTCTTTTGTAATTGGAAATTGAATTATATGAATCTTTATACCAGATTTTAAGGGTGTAAAAGAAAAAAATAGAAAACGCAGAAATCTTTAGTCACATTTTTTGGACTAAAAGGGATGTGTAAGTGTAACGCTGTTCGTCAGTAACGCACACAAGAAGATGGTGAATTTTATGGTTTGCTTAATCCTTTTTTTAATAAATAAATAAGAGAATAGTTATGAAAGTAACCGTATATTTATTTTAAGTTTTAGCTGGCAGCTAATATAATGGGAAATGGTCAATTAAGGACCATGTGACCGAGATTTTGTCCTCTTGGCAAGTGGTATAAAATCTCATCCTAATTCGTTATTTATTTATTTATTTTCCCTTACATATAGTTATAATTATAATCAATAAAATTACCAATATTCAAAGTCTATTTTGTCAAGAAAGTATATAAACTGGTCAATATATGTATATAAGTAGCTCTCCATAAAAGAACATAGTATCATTCATAGCTGCCCCCAACCCCAAGCCAAGTAATAGAGGCGTGCCGCATAATATGCTCAATACAAATTAAAACGGCCGTATTAAACCTCAACTTAGTTGTGGGTGTAATACCATTTGACTATCGTATACAATATATTATTACAACAAATATTACTTGTATACTTTAATAGATAGTACAAGATTACGTGTTGTATCATTAGATGTAAAGCAGTAACTTGTAGTACTGTATAATGTTTTTTTTTTCAACTTAACTAAAATAACAAGAAAAATTGAAAATTAAAATAGCTTCCACCGAAGTGGGATGTTGTTTACTAGAAAGCAAATTTTTGATAAACCTCATGCTTTCCTTGCCAGTAAGTTTGCCTTGTAGTTCAGCGCTTGCGGAAGCGTCGAAATTGAAATAGTCTCAAATTCGTTTTTGAGTCTGTAGAAATCCTCGAGGTAGGGGTTGAAAGCGGGCCACGCTATGGGTTCTTCCAATATCTTTACCACTTCTGAGCAATCCACCAGGAACTCTACTTCCACAAAATGAAGGGAACTAAGGCATGTCATGGCCAATAAAAGAGCTTCTAATTCTGCATGTAGAGGGGTTAGGCACCTATAGCTGCAGCTTGCTCCCATGTTTACTTCAAAATGACTGAAAGAATAGCAATACCATCCAAACCCTGTATATTCTCCTCATTCTTTCCATGAAGCGTCCACCATGCATTTGTAACCCGAAAAATCGGTTTTAATCGTTAGCGGTCTCGATAGTACTCTTCCCCTAGCATTGGCCTGAACATTGGTAGTCATAGTTTGTGTTGGTTGTTCCTGTTGTGCAGCCTCCCATGCTTCCGACTCTACTTCAGCGCGACTAACTATATCTCTGGGATCTTGCATTTTGGCCTTAAAGGTTTTTTCATTTCTCGCTTTCCAAATAAACCACAGTATCCAAGGAAAGCTATTGTATCCTTCCGTCTTAGGGATTCGCCAGAATAAATTATCCATGTTTGAAAAAATCGAAGGCCCTGGAAAATTAGACGTTGCCGGTATCTTTGAGAATGCCCATGTTTGTACAGCTGGTGGGCATTCAAAGAGTACATGATTGATAGTTGCGCCTTCTTTGCCACAACTATCACATCTTCTGTCACATTGGATTCCACGTCCATTTAAACTTGATTTAACAGCTGTTTGTCCTGATATTGCTTGCCAGATAAAGTGTCTTATTTTCTGTGGTGCTCTCACTTTCCATGATTCTGCTTGAAGGGCTTGTGTACTTGGGCCGATAAAATTCAAGGAACGATGGGCTATATTTCTTGCCGTCCAATATCCTGATTTGACCGTATAGAAGCCTGTTTTATTATAGTGTCATCCTAGCCTATCTCGTCCTTGATACTTTAGAAGATACAAACCCAGAATTAATCTAGCATCTTTGTGATTAAAAAGTTGACGCACAAAGGGTTCTCTCCATCTTCTGTTTTGATTGTCAATTACTTCTCAAACTCTAAGGTTTGGATACAAATGCGGTTCCTTGATTGTGGCGGGTCTAGGTATAGAGTCAGGGATCCATGGGTCTACCCAGACTCTAATATTCGTCCTATTACCCACCTTGTGTATTAGCCCCTTTTTGACCAAGTCTCTTGTGGATATGATACTTTTCCATCCATACGACGGGGAGTACGTTCGTCTTTATTCCATTGGGTTGGACCCCACGTAATATCGTCCTTGTAGAACTCTTGCTACCAGCGAATCCGGATGATCTAACAATCGCCACAGTTGTTTGGCCAATAAGGTAGAATTGAAATCGGTAATTACTCAAAAACCCAATCCTCCTTCTATTTTATCCTTACATAGTCGTTCCCATTTCACCCAGTGAATTCCTTTAGATGAACTTGAGTTATGCCACCAGAAATCTGCAATGGCTGCTGATATTTTAGATGTTATTGTTTTGGGAAGGCGATAACATGCCATAACATAGGATGGAATAGCGGTAAGAACCGATTTTATTAGTACTTCCTTTCCTCCTTTGGATAGAAATTTTGCAGACCACGAATTAATTCTTGATTCTATTCTTTCTTTTATAAAAGCAAATACTTTTGTTTTGGCACCTTCTATCCCCTATGGTAGACCTAAATATGAGCTCATTCCTCCTATCGTTCGAATTCCAAGAATTTCCTGGATTTCATGCTTAAGTGTATGGTCCACCGATTTACCGAATTGAATTGATGATTTTGCAAAATATATCATCTGACCTGAAACCTCTTTATATTCCTTTAAAACTCGTAAGATAATGTTAGCTTCCTCTACTGTTGCTTTGCAGAAGAAAAGACTGTCGTCAGCAAACAGTAGATGAGAAATGCTTGGACTATTACGTGGAATTGATATCCCATTTAATTGTGAAATCCTCTCTGCTTTCTTAATTTTTGCTATTAATGCTTCCGTACATAGAATGAAGAGGTATGGGGAAAGGGGATTTCCTTGTCTCAGTCCCCTATGAGGGAGAACGTGTCCTTTCGATATTCCATTCATAAGAATGGAATAACGAATAGAGGAGACACAAAACATGATACCATTCACCCATCTCTCTTGGAAACCTAATTTGAGCATTATTTCCCGTAGAAAATCCCATTCGATGTGGTCATAAGCCTTACTCATATCCTTTTTTATTGCCATATAAGCTCCTTTTATTTTCTTATTTGTCCTTAGGGCATGAAACATTTCCTGAGCTATCAGAATATTATCTGAAATTAATCTTCCTGATACAAAAGCTGATTGCGTGTTTGAAATCAGGCGAGGTAGAATCTTCTTGAGACGTAGACACATAACCTTAGATATTACTTTGTAGATTACATTACATAGACTTATAGGCCGGAATTCAGTCATAATTGTTGGTCTCGTCGTCTTTGGTATCAAACAAATATTTGTATGATTTAAGTCTTGTTCGAACCTTCCTGTCGCTAAGAAATCATTTACCAGTTTTACCAAATCTTTGTGTATTATCTCCCAGGAATGTTGAAAAAATAGGGTGGTCATTCCATCCGATCCTGGTGCCTTGTTGGGATCCATCATAAAAACCGCCTTCTTAATCTCCTCACTGGTAGCCGGTCTAATTAAATCTTGATTATCCTCATCGGATATAATGGGTTCAATTCCGTCTAACGCATTGTCCATATCGGAGCCACCATTTGAGCTAAAAAGATTATCAAAATATTGTACTACCACTTTCTCTATTTCCTCTTCTTGCTCCACCCATTCCCCCCTGTCATTGTTGAGGCCCAAAATTCTATTTTTTGCTCTCCTTTGTTTGGTCTGAGCATGGAAGAACTTTGTGTTCTTCTCTCCTTCTCTTAACCATGTGTTCCGACTTTTTTGTTTCCAATAGAGTTCCTCGTCCTTGTAGGCCTGACAAAGTTCAGCCCCTACTTGCTTGATGTCCGCAGTAGTACACGAATCTGATTTTTTCATATCGTCTAACTTGGTTTTTAATGTCTCAATTCTCACTTTTCCCGCAAACATCTAGTTTTTTCTCCATTTGGAAATCTCTCGCCTACAACTCAAAATTTGATATGAAATTTTATTTCTTCTCAGATTTGCATATCTATTCCATCCTGTTCTTAAAACTTGATAAACCCCTGGTTTGTCGATCCATCTCTTATCGAAACTAAATTTCCCTTTTTTCTTATAAGTTGTCTCCTTTATTTCAAGTAGGATTGGTCTATGATTGGATCCTATCATCTCGAGATAATCTGTTTTAGAATTTGGGAAGACCGTGTGCTAATCTTCATTCCCATAGGCTTTATCCAATTTACATCGGATAATATCATTACTCCGTACTCCCCGCCAGGACCATGTATCTCCTGTGCAGGGAAATTCTACAAACCCGCAATTAGTTAACATTGTGTTAAAAGGGACGAACGAGCTTAAATTTTGCATTCGACCTCCCTTTTTTCATGATGACCTAATATTTCGTTAAAATCTCCTATTGATAGCCATGGAATCATCCGTTGAGTTCCCAATCTCGTTATTCCTTCCCAAACATTATCTCTTAGGTGATAATTTGGTTCATCGTAAATAAAAGATATATAAGTATTAAACCCGTTGATGTTCAAAGAGATACCGATAATGTTCTTGTTCTTGTAATGTATTTGAACATTAAAGTTATTATTAAATAATAGTGAAAGTCCACCACTTGATCCACGAGGTTCTACCGTAATTAGATGGTCATATTTTAAATCACTTGTGATTTGTTCCATATACTCACAATTTTTTTTGGTTTCCATCAAAAATATGAAATCAACTTCATTATTTTTAAGAATATATTTTAAATAGTTCATAAACATGGGATTAGCAATCCCTTGATAATTCCAAGATAAGATATTAACCATAAAAAGCGAAAATAAAGAAATTAAGAGGAAGATGCCGGTGGACGAGAAGAGACTTCATCGTCCCTGTTCTTGGGTCCTTTTCCTACTTTTTTGCCATTGTCTATTTTCTTTTGGCTTGGTTCCATTGTGTTCACCAAATTCTGCTTCCTAGAGCTCACACCTCGAATATTGGTTGCTGATTTTGTTCCTTTCTTTGGAGCTTCCTTTAATGGAGACAATGGGATTCTAGAGCTTGTGGTTAACGTCTTGTTTGGTGGTTCTGTTGCTTTCTTGTTCAGACTTTCAATTTGTTCCAGCAACTCATGTTTCTTCTCCAAAGTGATCAAGCCATACTCTTGGCGCTTCTGGATTTCGTACTCTACTAGAGCTTGTTTTTGGAGGTCTTCTTTTACCACCTGCTGTTCATCATTTATTTTGCTTTCAGAGAGCAAATCACAATTCATGGGATCGTATTCGCTTCCCTGAGAAATCTCCTTATTTTTCTTGTCCTGAGAAATCATGCCAACACCCAAGTTCATATTCTGATGATTAGAAGAACTAACCTCATGATCTACATGAAACTCTTTTGACAATTTTGACTTTTTGGAAGATAATTGTGCTGGTTCCATAATCACCTTATTGTCTGCGACATTAGTCAATTCATTCAGAGTTTTATCAGTTTCTACCTCCAAATGACGCTTTTTTTGATTAGAATGCTGAGCCGTTTTTTCACCACCTGTCGTTGCCTGGATTTTAGCTTCTTGTGGCTGTGGCTTTCGCACATATTGTATTTCCTGCTTGGAACTATGTAAGTTCAAACCATATTGGTTAAACTCCCTAGCGCTGATCTTCTTCTCAACATGATGACCTGAATCGTCTCTCAGACTATTTATCAGAACACCTTTGAAGCTTTGATTTCTATCCATGCCACGCTCTTGTCTGTCATAGTGATCTCCTTCTCTCTGTTCGTGTACAGCTAGACGATTACAACGAGAAACATCATGGTTGATATAGTTGCAGTAACTACACATCCCCTGCAGTATCTCGTACTTTATTCTGATCAACGTTTCCTCACCATCCCCAAAGTCTACTGCTGTCTTTGTCACCAAGGCCTTCATAGCATTTACCTCCACCAGAATTTGAGATTTTAGAACATTTATCTTGATCGCTTTCCCCAGCTGCTCACCTATAGAGTTATAAACTATGTCTGCCGCATACTCAGTTGGAACATTTGAGATCGTTGCCCAAAGTGTCAGATTTGAAGGATAGTCCTCCGGTGCCTTAGGAATCCACTTCGCCAAAGTGACCATCCACCTATCGAAATGAGTTGGTCTCATGCTCAATACCTCCTCCATATCTTTAACCTCCTTAAATGTGAATTGGAATTTTCCAAATCCAAGGTTTGTCCCAGTAACTCTATCCTCCATCCTCCATATTCTTGGGAATCTTTGGAGTAAGGCATCAACCTCTTCTTTCACCGGGTTAAGACATCTTCCCAATAGCACCTTAGAACATTTTCCAAAAGAGCACTGTTGTCGAATCGCGGGATCTTGATTTTTGGGATCGTTGCCAAGGATGAAGCTGATCCATAGTTCTTCTTGATGTTAAGTTGTGCTATCTTAAGCTTGTGGTAATCTGGGGTATTAAGCTTTGCAAAATGAGAAAGAAATTTATGAATACACTGCTTTACACCAATATTATATATATAGTACTCATAAGTAACTTGTTTACGGAAAGTCACAGGCCATATCTTTAGAATCTCCGGAAAGTTAATGCGTATAAGCACAGAGAAGGTAATTAAGGATATTAGTAACTCATCTTTCCATGTCACTTGAAATAATTAAGACTGAGAATCGTGTGAATCTTGATGAATTCCTTCTTTTACTCTTCTGGTATTAAGGAACCTCCTTGATCTGCCAAAATTGCAAACTTGTATTAATAATTGATTACTTGCCTCTTTGTATATGGAATTCTTGACTATCACTATATTGAGTTTCCTTTCAAAATCAATCCCTTTAAAATTTTCGATCTAGGAATTATAATGAATACATAGAAGGAAAGCACCAGTTGAAATATTCAAAGTTTCCTTGCTTTCCCTGAATCAAAATTCACCCACTTGTGTCCATAAGCTAAGAGTACTAACTTCCATATTGGCGTTTTGCATACCTCTGAGCCAAAGTAATTGTGCTTCTTGATCTTTACCTTGCAAAAGAATAAACATGATGTGGTTACTTAATGGATTCATAATCATAGATATAATATTGAAGGATTTAGACCACGCATAGACATATAATCTGATCATAATTGGTGTATGGAGATGATGTGAAGTCGGACCATAGATTGTTTCTTGGCTAACTTGTAGCTTTTGGAAGTGTAATATGTTGCTTGTTCTATATCTTCCATTAACCAGAACTTCATAAATTAAGAAAACCTTGAGGGGAGACTTCGTAATTCCTTCCTTCAATAATGTTGTTTGCATATTTGTGACATAGTTATCAATCCTCAGAAAGAACTCTGTTTTTTCTCCTGCAAATACATGTATAAACTGTGAGTTGGTATGTTTTTGATACCCAAATCTTTCATAGCCATGAGTAGTTTGATTCGAATCTTTGACAAATCTGATCGATAATTTATACTTGAGTAAGACCCCTCCAAATTGATTTGAAAACTTGATAATGAAAGAGATCCCTTGATTGAAACTCCAATTGATACTTTTAGTAGTGAGTCTTGTCCATAGAGTCACCGCCGTTGTGATTACGGTGATGTAATTATGCGGAATAATCATCGTCGGGAAAGTTAGTGTCTCAGATCTCAGATCCATGATAATCGTATTCCTCTCTTGTGTTTCGCTTACTATCCCCATGATATTCACCGTAATCTGATCAGATCTATGTCGGAAAACCTCTTTATCATCCCCCGAAACTATGAGTAAGTTCTCTCCGTGACTCATTTTTCTCCGATCATCTATCTCCAAATTTATGACCCTTGTCACGGTGGTCAAGACAAGGTCAGGCATAGCCCCTTTTCTCCATCCTTTCTCTCTTCTCCTTTGATGCTCCGGGGATTGCTCCCCAAAACGCTGCAAATCTCCCATTTCTCCACCCGTTTCTCCACCGTAACAAATTTTGACTAGTGAAACCGGAGATCTCCCATCAATTCGCCGGACACCGCCCATGGCCTCGTCGAAAGTTGGTCTTTTCTTCATCGCCGTAAATCTTCCCTCCTCGCCGGAAATCGCCTTAAATAATGATAGTTTCCAAACCTAAGTAAATGTAGTGTACTGTATAATGTTTTAGACGGAAAAATGCCCTAATTTTCAATAAATTTTTTCGGTAGTATCCATTTTTTAATAAACTTTCACATGTTTTAATGAAGTCACAAAGTACCTAATTCGTTAATGAAAACAGAGAATATAAAGAAACTTAACTCTTTCTTTATTGATTAGAAAACTCTCTCTGAAAAACTAATTCAATTCTCTCTTGTGATTCTTAGACAACTCCTAAGATATCATCTCTTATTTATAAGGTTTAGACATCTTCTAAACTCATATGAAACTTGAACTTTTCCTTTTATCTAAATAAGCTAAATCTCCTTATTTAGATTTTCCTTTTTCAATGTTGGAATTATCCAACATTCTCCCCCTTAATTCCAACATGATTCTCGGGTGTAAGAATTTCTTGAACTCCAAGCAAACTCTTCATTTCTTTGAACTTGTTTCTTCCCAATGCCTTTGTGAGTATGTCAGCCTTCTGTTCTGCTCCTGGAACATGCTCAACTTCGATCTGCTGATTCTCCACACATTCGCGTATACAATGATATTTGGACAGTATATGCTTACTTCTTCCATGAAAACCTGAATTCTTAGCCAAGGCAATAGCTGATTTGTTGTCAATCTTTAACACAACTTTCTCATCCTTTATTCCAAGAACTTCATTTAGTAGCTCCTTTAACCATATGGCTTGCTTTGCAGCTTCAGTAGCAGCCATGAATTCTGCTTCGCAAGATGATAAGGCAACTGTTGGTTGTTTCTGTGAAGTCCACGTGATTAGTGATGTGCCATAGTAGAATACATATCCAGAGGTACTCCTACCGTCATCAACGTCAATATTGTGGCTACTATCGTTGTATCCTGTAAGTTTACACGCTCCATCTCTCTTAAAGAAGAGTCTAAAGCATGTGCTACCTTTCACATACCTCAACACATGCTTTAATGCTTGGTTGTGACACACTCGTGGTGACTGCATATAACGGCTAAGGATTCCAACAGCATAAGATAGATCAGGCCGAGTATGTAGTAAGTATCTAAGGCAACCGATTTTCCTTCTGTATCTAGTGACATCTATCTCATCTTCATCTTCAGTCTTCGATAACTTCAAGCTACTTTCCATCAGTACATGTGCTAGATTGCACTCGGCCATGTCAGTATCTGCAAGGATTGCTTTTGCATATCCTTGTTGCTTTATCCTTATCCCATCTGGTCCTTGTAACACTTCTATACCAAGATAATATGATAACTTTCCTAGATCAGACATTTCAAACTTCTTTGCCATATTGTCCTTGAGCTGTTTGATTACTTGAATAGAATTTCTTGTTACAAAGAGATAATCAACGTAGATAACAATTATCAAAAGATCATTACCCTTCTTCTTTTGATAAACAGCTGATTCTTTCTTGCAACGTGTGAATCCCATCACTTTGAGTGTGTTGTCAAGCTTCAAGTTCCAAGCTCTAGGTGCTTGATGCAATCCATACAATGCCTTATTCAACTTGTAGACATAATCTTCTTTTCCTTTCTCCTTGTATCCATCGGGTTTCATCACATATACTTCTTCTGTCAAATCTCCATTTAGGAATGCGGTTTTGACGTCTAAGTGGTGAATCTCCCACCCATTAGTTGCTGCGAGAGAGATTAACAACCTGATGGTCTCAATTCTAGCTACTGGAGCAAATACCTCATCGAAATCAATTCTTGTTGATGTACATAACCCTTAGCAACAAGCCGTGCTTTGTACTTATTCACGGTTCCATCAATCTTCCTTTTGATCTTGAAGATCCATTTTAGACCTATGGGTTTAACTCCTTTTGGTTTCTTAACAAGTTCCCATGTCTTGTTCTTTAGAATGGATTCAAGTTCAGCTAGCATGGCTTTTACCCATTCGTTTTTTGCAGCAGCTTCTGCATAGCACTCTGGTTCTCTATCAACAATTAGAAGCAATCTAATTCCCTCATGTTCTACAAGTAACACATAGTTCTCAAGATACTTGGGCTTCTTTACTGTCCTTCTTGACCTTGTTTGAGGTTGCTGTGTTGCTTATGGTGCTTGAATTTCTGTCTGGATATCCTCTATTTCATTTGGATCTCCATCGTGTGACTCTGCTTCATTACCATCTAAAACTTCTTCACAGTCTTGATCTCCGTGTTTTGTTTCTTTGAGATCAGCTTATGTCTCGTTGACTCTTTCAGCAAGCGCTCTGTATCAGACAAGATTGTGAATGTACCAGGCTCTGTTTTGTCGTTAAGTTCTGAAACTAAGGACCAATCCCATGCTTTCTTCTCGTCGAAGATTACATCTCTGCATACAATTACTTTTCTCGTGACTGGTTCATAGAGTCGGTACGCTTTAGAGCTAGGTTCTGTTCCTAGATTGATTGCAGTTCTTGCTCTATCATCTAGCTTCTTGACACTTGGACCGTTTACTTTAGCATATGCTATGCATCCGAATATCCTTATATGCAACAAATTCGGTTTACGGTCATAGAAACACTCATACGGTGTGAGGCCACTTAGTGCTTTAGTTGAGACACAGTTGATTATGTATGTCGCATGACGTACTGCTTTGCCCCAGAATATGTTTGGTATCTTCATTCCTTTTAACAGACTTCTTGTCATCTCCATAAGTGTTTGGTTTCTTTGCTCAACTACGCTGTTTTGCTGTGGCGTGTATGGAGCTGTGAAGTGCCTTTGAGTTCCATTGTCTTCACAGAATTTGTTAAACTCAAGTGAGTTAAACTCTCCCCCTCTATCGGTGCGGAATGTTTTAATTCTTAGCTGAGCTTCTCTCTCGATATATTCTATATATCTCTTGAATTGATTGAACGCTTCCTTCTTTTCTCTTAGCAAAAGTATCCATATATATCGTGAGAAGTCATCAATCAAAACAAAAATATACCAATTATTTGATGGAGTTGGAGGAGAAATTGGTCCACACAAATCTCCATGAACCAATTCTAATGCTTTCTTTGCTCGATATTTTGACTGTTTCGGGAATGGAGTTCTTGTCTGTTTTCCTATTTGACATACAGAACAGATCTCTTCTCCTTGCAAACCTTGTGGCAGTCCCTGTACTAGCTCTTTAGCTGCCATGTTCTTCATGACTCCATAGGTTACATGGCCGAGTCTTGCATGCCAAATTCTTGTTAGATCATCACACTGAATTTGCATACATCTTGGGTACAAAACTTGCATTGGAGTTTTGTATAGGCGATTTACAGATCTTGTAACCATCACCAATTGTCTCCCATGAGAGTCTTTTAACTCGAGAATGGCTCCTTTCATTATTACTTCGCATCTGTTTTCTGTGGCTTGTCCGAGGCTCAATATGTTGTGCTTCAAATCAGGAATATAATAAATATCTGAGATCAGGTCCTTCTCTTCTCGGTTATCTATGAAGCAGATTGATCATTTTCCATCAATGTTTACGTGTGAGCCATCTCCAAATCTTACGTTTCCTTTAAGATTCTTATTTAATTCATAGAAGAATTCTCTATTCCTAGTCATATGGTTGCTAGCACCGTTGTCTAGATACCATTCTAAAGCATCTCCCTTCTCAGCTTCATAATTCTTGGGGAATACATTATCTTCCTTTAACAGAACCACTTCGTGCATATATAAGCCATCAGCTTCTACTGTTTCATTCAGATTTGCTTCTTGATCTTTTGGTGGTCGAAGTGAACATTGATTCACGTAATGCCCGTATTTATCACACCTCCAACATCTTATCTTTGACATGTCTTTCTGCTCTTTCTCGTAAGTTCCAGAATTATCTCTGGTTTGGCCATTAGATCTTCCTCTTTCACGGCCTCTCCCTTTTCCTTTTCCTCTGGAACTATTCAAACCTCTTCCTTGACCACCGATTTCTTCAGCTTGGTTTGAACTGGTTCTGCCTCCATGGTGTCCTGCATATCCTCCTCTGTTCTGGTTTGGTGTTGCGACATACATGAGTTTTCCGTGATCTTCTCTTACATCTTGATCTGCAATTCTTTCTTCAAAGACTTTTATTCTTCCAATTATTTCTTCGAAGCTTACTGTATCCATATCAACCCATTGTTCTATAGAAGCAATCATATGGATGTACTTTGACCGAGGTAGACAGTTGAGAAACTTTCTCACTAACTAATTTTCTTCAATTGTTTTACCAAGTGATGCAGTTTTGGTGGAGATTTCTGATATTCTTCCCACGAAACCATCAATTGTCTCGTTGTCTTGCATCTTCAATCTGTCAAAATCCACCATCAAAGTTTCTAAGCGAGCTCCCTTCTCTGCACCCATGTTGCGTGTTTTTATTGCGTTCCATATCCCCTTTGGTGAATTTTGTTCACCAACTTGTAGAACAAGTGATTCGGGAATAGCTTAGAATAGGAGTGCTTTGGCTATGTTCTTCTTCTTGGGATCTGCTATGCCAGGGTCAATTGTTTCCCAAACATCATAGATATTTAACAAAACCTCCACTCTCATGGCCTATACTGTATAATTTGTTGCAGTGAGAATAGGGCTTTGTACTGGTGGAGGAGCAAACTCTTTTGCCCGTGAAGGTGTGGTTGAATCTCCCATCTCTTGAGACCGTCGTTCATAGGTAATGATATTCGTGTTTCAGCCCTTTGGATCTAGCTCTGATACCAATTGAAGTCACAAAGTACCTAATCCGTTAATGAAAACAGAGAATATAAAGAAACTTAACTTTCTTTATTGATTAGAAAACTCTCTGTGAAAAACTAATCCAATTCTCTCTTATGATTCTTAGACAACTCCTAAGATATCATCTCTTATTTATAAGGTTTAGACATCTCCTAAACTCATATGAAACTTGAACTTTTTCTTTTATCTAAATAAGCTAAATCTCCTTATTTAGATTTTCCTTTTTCAATGTTGGAATTATCCAAAATTTAAATCATAATTTAGTATTTAAATTTTTTAAAAATTTACATAAATGTTTTAGTTGTGGTCAATTTATACATTGACTGTTAGTACCATTATTCGACGATTAAGTCTTAGTCATTTCATCATTAGGCAATATATGTACGGCTCATTTAAGTGATACAGAATCTTTTCAAAATTTTTTTAAGAAAATTAATAAGAATTATGAAAAATCAAAGAATTTTTTTAAAAAATTAGAAATGTGTATATAATATAATAAATAAAAATAATTTTTAAAAATAAAAAATCAAATCCAAGAAACTGGTGGTTCAGTTGGCTTACCCCTGATTTAGCTAGACACGAGGTGGTGAATTCAAATCCCATCATGCTCCATGGAGCACTTTGGCTATGGATCGGGTCTTGGTGTCGATCCAATGATGACTTGTTGATAAAAAAATAAAAAAATAAAGAAAACAAAAAATAAAATAAATATATTAAAAATAAAATAAATTAAGAGTACAGCTCATTACAACCGAACTACAATCATAATCCGTGATGAATTTTTCTAGGGTCTGTGATGAATTTTGAACAGAGGTTTTAGAGTTGATGATTTTTAAATTAGGTAGATTATGATTGTAGTCAAGTTGTAATCTGCTTGTAATTATGTATATTCTTCGGTTAGTTACCGTGTCTATTTTTCATTGTGATGATTGTATTTAATTTATTTTAAAATATTAAAATATTTTTATAAGTTTTTTTAAAAAAGATATTTTGATTTTCTTAATCTTTTCGATTTTTTGTTTTTAAAAATTTATTTTACTTTACTTTATATATATATATATATTATAATTTAAATTTTCTCTTTGATTATTTTGATTTTTTTATTTTTTATTTTTTTATTTGGCCGTATATGTGTCGTTTAACGATAGAATGATGGAGACTTAATCGTAGCTAATGGTGTTAACGGTTAGTATATAAATTAGCCATAATTAATAAGTTTATATAGGTTTTTAAAAAAATTAAAACATCAAATTAAAATTTAATATGAGTGAAATGTTTATTAAAAAATCAGCATTGTAGAAAAAGTTCATGAGTTTTTTTATGTTTTAGCGAGGAATATTAAGAAAAAAATCGTTAACAAAAGGAAAAAAAAAAAGAAGAAGGGAGAAAGTAGATAATAAAAGGAAAGAGGAAGGAAAAGGAAAGAGGAAGAGTAATGTTGACTGATTTAGCAAATGAATCGGTTTTGTGCAGTGTTGAAACCGCGTCAGTCAATGACGCTGAATTTGTCTTTCAGACACAACTTACCTCTTCTTCTGTTGACTTCTACATTTTCAATTTGTTTTCAAAACATATTTTATAGATTATCTAAAATTTGATACAATGACTTTATGAGCTAAGCTGGTGGGGTAACCAAAAAGTAGGACTACATTCTATATAACTTATACATACCCTATTATTTTGCCATATGCATTAATCATCGTACGAACCTCTTAAAGTAAAAGAGATTCAATAACTCTAGGTAATACAGAACGCATGAAGTTAGGAACTACTCGCATGCGAGATAATTGAATGTCAAGATCTAATATCTAATAAGTTCTTCGTAATTAAGCTTAAGTTCATCATTATCATTATATAGAATCTAGAAACAAGTCCAACATGACATACAAATTTGTATAGAATCATAACCCATTTTCCAAAAGTAGATTAGGCCGTTTTGAGATTTAAGGCCCATTAACATGTGAAATTGGGTTTAATTGAACAGATTGTTAAATCAGATGCCAAAAGTAGAATTAAACAAAGATATCGGGGATGAGAAAAATAATGGACTTGGGATTCAAGCAAGGGTCAAAGCGTCAAAGCGAGCTAAGCCGAGAGCAGCGGCCGCAAATCATCATTCCGCCGCAAAACCTCTAAAACCCTCCGGCGCCGGAATTTCTCTTTCTTATCCCTTCATTCTGATTGTTGCTATCGATATTCAATCACTGAAGCGATTCAATCTCACGCAATGATGGGCGACGGAGCAGCATCGACTGGACCACCCAACAGAGAACTCTACGCTCTCCTCAATTTGTCCCCAGAGGCTTCCGACGAAGAAATCAGGAAATCTTATCGTCAATGGGCTCAAGTCTATCACCCCGACAAGTACCAATCTCCTCAGGTTTGCTCGAATTGATCCGCTCATCGTTACTCTTTCTTCTTAGTTCATTATTGAAATTCTTGGTTGTATGCGTTGTTTCTACTTTTGATAATTGTCTTCGTTGATACCAATTCGGCTAGTTTACTCAAAGGAATTAGCTATATTACGTGGGCTGATTTCAAAATTTTCTGGTTAGATGAAGGAGGTTGCTACGCAAAACTTCCAACGCATATGTGAAGCATACGAGATATTGTCAGATGAAACTAAGAGGCTAATATATGACTTATATGGCATGGAAGGTCTTACTTCAGGATTAGAGCTTGGTCCCAGGCTGAGTAAACCCGATGAGATCAAAGAGGAACTTGAAAGGATTAAGAGAAGAAACGAAGAAGCTAAGAAGATGGCACATTTTCAACCCACCGGTTCAATTGTCTTCAATTTGTCTTTCCCAGATTTTTTAGGCGGTGATGGCGTCATGAGAGGGTACTTGTTTTGTCCTTCTTTCCCAGTTTTAATTTTGGTGCTCAACTTTACCACTTAGACGCTTTATAGTGTTGAACTTTTACATAGCAAATAGTTATTGAGAAAAGAGATAATCTGGTTTCTTTTTTTTCTTATGTAGCTATGTTTACATATTATCTTGTGTGAGAATTATGGGTGCTCAACACCGACGAAAATTTGCGTTTTGACGTTTACTTTGTTTCATTTGAAGTTAGTCTTGGTTGTTGATGCCTTTTGTACTCATTGTGTTTGCCTCTGCAACTGGCAGGATGGTTATGGCTAGTCAAGTGCAGTCTCAGTTGTCTAAAGATGATGCTATTGCCATTGGCGGAAATTTGGCGGCCAATGAAAAGTCTGGTGGCGGAATTGCCACCGCTATTCTTAGACGTCAGCTTTCTCCAGTGTCTTCCATAGAGTTTGTTGCCTCAACGGGCTTGCAGTCGCTTATTGGAATGCAGACCACACGGTAGGCTTATAGTTTTCCAGTTAGTTTATTTGTGGGTATCTTTAATAGTGTCGGAATATGACTATATGGGTTTCTTGTTGGGGCAGTCAGTTGTCCATACACTCAACTGCCACTATCAATATCTCGAAGTCTTTGACTGATGGTTCCATTAATCTTACCAATACATGGTCCCGGCAGCTTTCAGAAACTTCAAGCGGAAATGTATGTTCACTCAGTTATAGTTTTGATTTGACCTTCTAAGAAGGCGAGAATGCAGTTTTATCGATTTTCAAATAGTTTTTATTTTCTAGATTGAACTTGCACTGGGTATGCAATCAGCAATTTCGGTTGGATGGAAAAAGAGAGACGAGAATGTATCTGCTGCTGGTGACTTCAAGGTACGCTGACTGCCAATTTTCATTCCAACTGTTCCACCTCGACCATCTCTCTTATATTCTCTAGTTATAATCTGACCGCAATCAGATTGAAGCTGGTGGACTTGGAGCATCAGCACGTTATACTCGTAAACTCTCATCCAAATCTCACGGTCGCGTTGTAGGTAGAATTGGAAGGTATGCGTTACCGACAGATAAATTGAGCAACTTATGTATGGCGTGCGAGAGGACGGAAATCCTTTATAGAAATGTCTTTACATGTGTGGCAAATTTAATGTTCTCACTTGGCTTGGGATAACTTTTTTAGCACTGCTCTTGAGATTGAGGTCGGTGGCGGAAGGAAGATATCTGAGTTCAGTACTGTAAGAATGATGTATACAATAGGAATCAAGGTAAACTACTCTTTTAAAACTCTCAGAGCCATCTTAGCTATTATGCAATATACTTATATTGGGTACTTTTATACTTGTATTGTAGGGTGTGTTTTGGAAACTAGAGCTACACCGTGGTGGCCAAAAGCTGATTGTTCCCGTGAGTGTAAATTCTTCCTTTCTTCTACTGTCGTTCTGTACCATTCTTCTAATAATAACAAAACAGGTTTTGTATTGTATTGATCTATAGAGTAATATATATGACTATACTATAAACCAACAAAACCAAAGAACCTACGGATGGATTCATTAATTCTCCCAAACCCTTATCCAACTCAATTCTGGAAACAAACTTCATCCGTGTAACTCCGAAGAAACCTATCACTTGTCTAGACCATAACATATTCATGTTTATTATTGAAACGTGCAGATTCTGCTCTCCTCGCATATAGCTCCACTATTTGCTACTGGAGCATTCATCGTACCAACATCTCTTTACTTTTTGTTAAAGGTGAGTGATTGAACCCTATTAAAATATCATCATCTTTGCTCTCTTGTTATATGGTGTTTACCTGATTAAACATATTTTCATTGTTATGCACAGAAATTTGTAGTGAAGCCTTATTTGCGTAAAAGAGAAAAACGAAAGGCCTTGGAGAATATGGAAAAAACTTGGGGCCAGGTGATGATTATTTTTAAGAATTTGGTAACCAAACAAAAAGTCTTGTGATTTTGTTGAAGATGGTCCTTTTAAAAATATTGTGGGTTTTAGGTAGGAGAAGCAAGAGCAGCAGCTGAGAAAGCCCAACAGTTGCTACAAAACGTAGCCACGAGGAAGAGAAACCGGCAAGCTGAAACAGATGGGCTCATAATAACGAAAGCATTGTATGGTGACCCAAAAGCAATAGAGAAAGGAGTCGTAGGAGTGGATACAGGAGTGATTGACGTGACAGTGCCCATGAACTTCCTTGTGAGTGACTCAGGACAGCTCAAGCTCCACGAAGGAGTGAAGAAATCTGGGATCATGGGCTTTTGTGATCCCTGTCCTGGTCAACCTAAGGAGCTATACGTTGCCTATACTTACCATTCTCATAAGTTTGAGGTAACAGTGGGTGACTATGACGCACTGATTATACCCCAAGAAGGTCAGTGAGTATGAAATACTCTCTTCACTTCTGTTGTTTTGTTTAATATATAAACCGGCTTCTTTGCTGAACCTCAAACAAACGCCCAATTTGATGTTTTTCTTACATTCATTTCTCAATAAATTAAGCATCTTTATTTGCCATAATTTCTTTCTTTTATTTATCACTAATCGTGGTTGTTATTTAGATATCAATTTTTCTCTTGAAATGGGCAACGCGAATTTATTGCATATACCAGAAAAATCAGTAATAATTAGTGTGATGAGTGTTGTAGTAAGTAAGGAATTCATAATGTAGTTGGACATAAACATATGGAGAAAATGGATCGAAGGAAGAGGTTTAGAGGACGAGAAAAGCGTTTGGCGTTTTGAGGAGTTTGAGAGACAGCGTTCTTGACTTTATGTTGATGAGAAGAAATCAAACGCAGTCTAAAGTCACCTCTTGCCATGACTAACTTCTTCTTCAAATCAACCACGTATTCTTCAATTCCTGCCAAAATCCTTATTTAAATGGTCAAATCCTTTATTCTCTCTTAATCTTGATTCTAAAAAATCAATAATGACAGATTAAATTAGACTAAAGATCGTGAATGGTTCTTAAGAGCGAATAAGTACGATTGTAAACGGTAGGTAGCAGCCACGTAGTATATTTATACCAGTAGTATATTTAAAATATATAGCAAGTAGTATATTTAAAATATATAGCAAGTTGCTTTGATGGTTTTAATCAATATAATTAAATAGTAGTAAAGCTTTTGACTAAATCAGAAAACTAAATGTAAACATGTTTGATGGTACGTAGAGAGAGCTCACCGGTCATTCTGGAGACAATCTTAGAGACTCTGTCTTGACAATATAAACATCCAACATCTGCATGTATCTCTATTACTTGAAACTGATTTTGGTCTCCATGTTAATATACCTTGATAAACAGAATTTATATATACAATCTAACTATATATCTTTTAAAAACAAGTTGACTATTAGTATAATTGTCAATTTTTCATTTTTCTATTATATCGCATAGAATTAATCGGATATCTTTTTTTACGAATTCGTATTTAACTTACAAAGAGGATTTTTGTCAAAAGTTATAAAATTGCAATCCATGAATACAAAAACTAGCTTTTTGAAGAAAGATTAATCAAATTCGAAGAAGAAAAGAAACCAAGAGAACTATGAATTGTGAGAAAAGAAGAGAAGAGGTAAAGACACAAAAGAAGAGATAAAAGAGACTTACCGATGGAAGTGAGAGTTGCTCGCAGAACATGAGTGTGCGTCGCTGCATCATCGGCTCTGTCATTCTATAGCAGAAGCCAAGCTCGGCTTGTTGTCAATATGTGTGGACTATATAATGTTTATGTAAGTAGAGTTTTGTTTATTTTATATTTTTTTGGTTTGGGAATTGATTTAGACATAGAGGCTTTAGATAATTTGTGAAAAGGAATGTATGTTTTGTATTTATGCCAAACGAGATTCAATTTGTTGTTGTTGAGACTATTTTATTGAGAACTCCCATCCTTACACGTTACACCCATAAACTCATGTTATATGCAATAAACTAAAAGAACGACCATAAATCAAACCAATAATTAGACCGTTCTAAAATACTAGATCAATAATAATTTTCCTAAATAAACAAACATTCACATAGAGGTCTATGAATCAAGATGCAAATGAGATGGCTTGAATCAGATGTGATTATTAGTCAATAAAATATGATCGATCAATGTTTAAAAGATAATATTAATTGGTAAGAAAAGAGAAAGTCAAAAACATGTTAAAGCCACCATTGAACTTTTTTGGCATGTACACCAAAACTTCTAGATGGTCAAGTAGTTTTTTTCTCTAAGAATGAAAGCAAGCGCAGTACAAGTTTAAATAATTTGGCACAATATGCAAATTCCTTCATCTAAATTCACAATGGCCATGATAAGAAAAATCCTGTTCTGATCCACACTGGAGAAGAAGAAGAAGAAGAAGTTGTCTAGTTGTGGTTATTACATCTTGACAAACCAAAACAAAAGAGCAGTTTCTGTGGTTACTGATTAGGCAACAAGATGTTGACTGGTTGTGGTTATTACATCTTGACAAAAACCAAAAATAAAAGAGTATACAGTGTTGTTGTTGTGTTTGGTGAGTCTAGTTAGTGTCAGTGATCAAATAAGAACACAAAACAAAAGCAGCACTGAGGACTTGTATGGATTTAGAATATAGCTTTCATCAACTAATCAAACTTCTTAGTGAATTCAAATCTTTGCAAAAGATGGCAATAATACAGTAATATGTTGAGAGAGCTTTGCATCACCACCTTCATTCTTCTCTCTATGGCTCCACCTTCACAATTCAGTCCATCAATACATTAAGAATGACACTGATTGGATTACAGAGACAACCAATATTTCCTAGACCAATATTGAGTCTACAAAAAGATTCTTAAGAAAAGCATTAGATTGCTGCAATATTTAAACTTTCCAATACCATTCTAATGTAGGGTAAATCAATAAGAAACCCTAAGATCCCAAATTTCAACTTGCAACAAAGAATGATCACAATCCATATTTCTTTCAATTCACAAACCAAAAGACATGATAAACCCTAATAAAGCTCCAAAATTTAGAAGATTGAGGAAAAGATTAGGATGTACAAAATCATTAAGGATCGTCCTTTTTGGGTTTGCGATAGTTCTCCTCGACGTGCTTGGCGACGACGAGACCAGTGTTAGTGAGCTTCCGTATATTGGGGACGTTGTAATTCTGGGCCAAGTAAACGCCGAAAGCTGATCCCACGATGAAGGAGAAGCAGCTCTTGATTATGCCCATCCGATCTCTCTTTCTCTCTGTGCAACTTCCTTCTCTGCAAGTTTCAGGTCAACAGAGAAGCGAATATATGATTTCAGAAATAAGAACGATTGCCGTTTCGCTTTTGCTTGCTAAAGAGGCATTATTATAATAAATTGCACTTTTTATATCTTTTTTAGTTTTCTTGTCAGAAATACCCCAACGTATACAATTGTCGTTGGAGCAATGGCTGATATACTCCTTTTGGTTACTTTAAATCCTCATATATTCTCGTTATGTTTCGATTTTAATAAATATTTATTTTTAATACTACTAATTAGGAAGTGGCAATTTACCCAGCCGAAAGTTTAAGTATTTATAGATCCAACCAGTCAAAACTCGTATATTTCGTGACCCAATTGGATATATATCGGGTCGAATTTGAAATCAATAAAATTGATTCATAAGACCGANACCGAATACAAGAGAAAACCGTAAGAGAAAACCGTTAACACCCAAAAATCGACTCTGGTTAACTTCTAGAAAACCAATTCTGTTAAAATCCCCAAAATTTTCCCAAATCTTCCTTGTAAACCCTAGAGCTTGTCAATTTTCCCAAATCG
>OVBA01002239.1:0-36031 GCA_900406435.1 Lepidium aucheri | reverse complement strand
GTCCTCTTGCTCAGCTTCTTGAATGTCTTGAAGGTCTTGAATGTCTTGGTATTGATCTGNTTGAATATACTTCAATGTGACTCTTATCGATTTTGGTGCGATTTGGTGAAGAAGCTTCCTCTTCTTTGCTTAGCACTTCAGCCACGGTTTCTCCAAGTTGCTCCCTTAGCATGCGTGCTCTAGCTCTAGTCATAGGTCTGTTTGATTCCATTGGCTTGATGCCCTCATCACATCTTGAATCCTCTGTCCTTTTCCTGTGCATTGTCGTTCTTCAACAACGAAGGATCCGATCTATTGCCCAAATTACTCTCAAAAGGCTCATTGTCTGGTCTAGACCGTGGCAAACATGTTCACTCAAACATTTGGGGATTTAAAGACTGTCATACCTCTAAGTTCGCTGAACGTCTAACCTTACGAGAAGGTTGTTTGCCCTCGCGAGTTCTACCCATCCAAGCAAACAAAACCGAGAAAAATCAATATCCTCAAAATTTTTGGAAAATCAAAATTATGGAATTCAAATGAGAATTGTGTGAAATCAATAGCTAAACCAGTCATAAAACATCTAAATCATCCAGAAATGCTTCAATCAACAACACAAATTCCCAATTCCATATCAAAAATCCACAATTCATCAAAATTTTCCAACAACCTAACAATCGATTTCTAGGCAAGAATCTAACAATACAATCGGAAAGACTGATCAAAATCATCATAGAATCATGACTACATATTGGTTTAACACAATTGAGCAATAATAAACCGAAATATAGAATTCCAAAAAATCTCACCAATTTTTGTCACTTTTAAATCGATAATTTAGAAGCCATACCTTTGCCAATTGAATCAGACGAAGAGATAACTGGAAAGAGGATGAAATTTTGGTTAGGTTGGGCCTTTGAGCCGAAGAAAACGGTTAAAATCGAGGGTGATAGAGGATTTTCAAGATTTTTGCTTAAAAATCGCCTAAAACCGCGAAAGAAATATTTTGAACAAAACCCGTGTTTTCTACGTTATAAAGACTTACCTGGCCTGCTGATCAATCGATCAAAATGTTGATCGATCAGTCGTACCCTTCAAAACACGCTGATTGATTGATCAGGATTGTGCATGTCGTTCAACATATCGAGCGTACGTCCTTGACCCCCGACCATTGATCGATCGCCTGTCTACAGGTCGATCATCAGATCAAGCGTTCCTCTACTTGCATGTTGGATCGATCGATCCTTCTGCTGAGGTCGATCACAAGATCGAGCGCATTACGTTTTTCCTCGATGATTGATCGATCACATATGTGTAGATCGATCATTAGATCGAGCGTAAACCCTTGAAGCACCGCTGATCGATCGATCATTGAGTGGATCAATCGATCAAAGACCCTTTGTCCATTTTTCTCACCTAAAACAAACTCGAAACAAAACAAAAATCAAACTAAAAATGAAAATAAAAACTACTTATTAGTGGGTTGCCTCCCAATCAGCGCTTGTTTAAAAGAGTATAGACTTGAATCGACCTCTTTCTGATCTCCTTAACCTGCCCCTTGGGCTCTTAGAAGTGGCATTGCCAAACGAAATGGATGAGGTATGCTCATGCATAAGCTCGATCCCAAGCTCCCTCATTGTCTCTAACGAGATCACACTAACACTTGCAGCGGTATCACACAAAGCATCACCAAACTTCAACTTGCCAAGAGAACAAGGAATGGTGAATTCTCCTTAATCTTCTTGCTTTACGAGCTCCTTGAGAACAGGTATAGGAGGTTGATATTTATTCTCACAGCTGCTCTCCTTATCCACATTGAGTTCCTTAGCCTTAAGATTCACAACATTGCAAGATTCTCTAGGGTTGTTCTCAACTTTACCCTGCTAAAGCTCCTTGTGGCCTTCTCATAGTTTCAGCTGTTTGTGCCACTTGTGTATCCAGCTCCTTCAAGTGAACTGAGACGGATTCAAACTTATTGTTCAAATTGTTGTACATGTTATCCACCTTAGTATTGAGACCCCTAGTAGAATTTTGCTACTCGGTTGCAAGCTGTTGAATGAGAGCTTTAATCTCATCATTAGAACTTCCACATGAACTAGCTTGCTGTGTCGCCTCTTGTGTGTAAGGCTTGTAAGGTTTTCGCCAATCTCTAGCCCCTGAATTTGACCTTTGGTTGTTTCACCTCTGCTCTGAATTATGCACAAACAGTTTACCCTGAGATGGTGATCCATGTGGCATTAATGGAGGTGGTATGCCGATATCCTGTGGATTCTCGACGTTGGTGCTCCTGTATGATAGGTAGTTCTGGTTCTGTCCCCTATTTTGCCAATTAACATAATCGACCTCTTTCTGATCTTCAGACATATCGGACTCAACCTGAACTTGATCGATTTCCCTAGTATCATCCAGCTGATGCAGTCCTTGGCTATCTCCATGTCTTGCCTTGATAAGCATGTCGAGCTTCTCTGAAATCTCATCGATCCTCTGAATCTCCACACTATTAACCTTCTTGCTTCGATCATTTTGTGGACAATGGTTCCCTGAACTTGCAGCCAAGTTGTCGATGAGGGTGAAGGCTTCATCCCTAGTGTTCGTCATGCAGTCTCCATTGCTAGCAGCATTCAAAGAGTTCTTATATTCTCAATTGATTCCTCCATAGAATGTATTGAGCAGCTGCTCATCCGAATAACCTTGATGGGGATAATCTCGTTGGTACTCTTTGAATCTCTCCCAAGCTTCATGCAAAGACTCACCAGAACATTGTTGAAACGCTGAAATCTTGCTTCTTAGTGTTGTAGTCCTTGACTTAGTATAGAACTGATCCAAGAAACCAGCCCTAACTTCATCCCATGTAGTCAACGAACCTGGAGGCAAATTTCGCAACCATCTAGAAGCTTTGTTAGAAAGTGAATCGTGAAACAGCTTACACTTCACATAGTCTGCAGGGACTCTATTCGAGCTCGTGGTACTGCACATGTCTTCGAAGTTCTCAGTGTGATCCATCAGATTCTCTCCTGGGAGACCATTGAAGACATATTGCTTCACTATTCCGATCAGCCGAGGCTTGATCTCATAGCCTTGCCTCTGGATAGGTGGAGGTTGAATAGCAGACCTATTAAGATAGTATGTGTGAGGTGTATCCATATCAACTATAGCTCGGCGACGAGGCTGTTCTTGCTGCTTCCTGAGCATAGCCAAATCTCTTTGCAACTGTTCAACCATTTCCTGAACATCCTGGTCTCTCAGAACACGTGGTTGAGTCTCACGGTCCTGAGGATTCTGCTGGTTTTCCTGATTCAGTGCTTTGGTTCTGCAATTTTCTCTTTAAACTTTAGCAAGTTCTTCGTTATTCAAACCAAATAGATTACCTGAACCTTGACTTCTTCGGTGCATAAACCTGAAACAAAAACAAAAAAAAACAAAACACAAAGCAAAACGTAAGTAAAAGAGTATAGACTTGAAATGAAATCTTAATCAAAAGGCAACCAATTGGTTCCCCGGCAGCAGCGCCAAAAACTTGATGCATATCAGGTTTTACCTAAAACTATCTACTGCAAGTGCACAACAATAAATTAGTAGTACTTAAGGATTGTATCCACGAAGAACCAAGTATTGCACTATTGACTATCGATTGTATTTCCAAGCTATACTAATCAGATTTTGGTGATTAACTAGCAACTTAAATGATGTAAACAATATTATAAAAAAACACCAGGCAAAGGGTAATTTATTGGGAAGTGGGAATCTAACTACGGAAACTATTCAGAACAATAATTAAGCTCAATTCTCAACTTGAATAGAAAGATATAACAAGCTACTCTCGTAGTACTCGAAACTCTACTCGATAATCTAGAACTTCTAACTCTCGTTGGTTCCAAATTTTGAATAGGCAATAAACAAGTAGGTTCAACTATCCACAAATCAACCTAAATATCAGCTATCGTGGTCTAGGATTGATTGGTCATCTAATCTAGTTCAGATTCCAAGCAAGCTTTTAGAGTGCTAACAACCTAGGTTCATAGATTAGTTGATCAGGCTACTCTAAGCATTAAGCACAAGAATTAGATGGAGAATACTCTTATTAGATTTAATTCTATTTGTCCCTAATCATTGATTCCTAAATCCTAGAAATCCTAAACCTGATTGGTGAACTACTCAGACATAATTTTGATTGAAACAAAAGACATGATGAAAATAAACTTGAATTGCATAAAATTATAAAAAGGGAGTTTAGAGATTCATCTCCATGTTGAATTCTCTCTTTCTCTAGCTTATTGAATAACTCTAAAAGTTCTCTGTAAATAATAAACGATGTGTAAAAGAAACATAAAATAGAAGTATTTATATGTTCTGAGATCTAGGTGCAAAACGGAAAATTAGGTATTTGCTTCGGATGCTTGTTGATCGATCGATCAAGGTGTTGATCGATCGATCACTAACTTGTGTGATCGATCTTTCAGCTAAGCAAGGTCGATCGTGCGGTCGAGCAACAATTTGGCAAGCAATCTTGATCGATCGATCAAGGGGATGATTGATCGATCATAGGCTTTATCCGTGAATCTTCAAGTAATGCTCCAAAACTATCCAAACGAGACTCCAATGCTAATAATCCAAGTTCCTACGTTTTCCACCTGAAATTGACTCAAAACATAGACAAAAACTCTAAAAGTAGGCATGTTAATGAGCTCAAAACCTATAAAATAGAGGTATATCACTGTACATATCCCTATATTCGGCGAGAAGCCCCCTAACCATTTATCAGTGTGATCTTAGAACTCCCCCAATTGTGGCTAGTCCAGGATTCCCTCTCAAAGCTCCGTGTGTGTTTAGTTTACACCACTCACCAAGCGAAGGCTTCCACGAGACAAGCTTCACACAGATGCGCGCAACATGAGCGCTCCTTTCGTCTCGTTGATTCGCTTTGTACACCTTAAAAGAGATGTCTCGTATAAACTTTACCCTATCCCTGCACTTTGCAATACTCCAAAAAAATAACCACATCTCCACTTCCAACCCCACCAAAGGGTCATTGCAAACATTATTGACCAAGAGCATCCTTGTTGAACTTTGTCGAGATTCTCGTATAACGATCCAAATAATGGTGTAGAGAAGAAAGATCTTTGTCTTGTGGTTGGTACAAGGCGCCTCCAAATCCCCTCCATGAGGGACAATCTCTCAACATGTGGATGATAGACTCATCACCCCCGCGATATAGAGAACATAAACCTGAAGTAGGTAGATGTCTCCTCTGTCTCTCCACATTGGTTAGCAAAATATGATTCACTCCCATCCAATGGAATATACGAACTCGTTCAGGAACACAAATGTTCCTAACGCGACCAAAAAGTCGAGACATGTTCGGTTAAACCTTGCGATCACGAGTTAAGGAGGCATAGGCGGAGCGTACCGTATATTTCCCATCGCTTGCAAATCCCCAACTCAAATGATCATTAATCCTTGTAACCTCATCTACGACATAGGCCTCCAACTGAAGTTGTAAATCCCTCGGTAGATAAAGGATAATTGAATCCTGACACCAACCTATTCTAGTGTACCAAAGATTGTACACTTTAATATTCTCCCAACCAGCTGGTAAAGGTGTAACTACTTGATGACAAAGAGGTGTATCAGCTAGCCATGAATCTGCCCAAAAACGGACCACAGTGCCCGATCCCACAACCCATTTCATTCCCAGAAAGACAACTTCATTAAGTCCAAGTAAAACACTCCTATATATTGTAGATTTACCCCCAACGCGGAGTAACCACGAAGGATCCTCAACCTCACTGATCTTGTATTTTGAACGCAACAAGACTGCCCACAGACTTTGAGTATCATGTAGTAACCTCCAGCTTAACTTACCAACTAGAGCTCAACTAATGTTTGATGACAACTTAAGACCGAGCCCTCCATTCTAGTTTTTTGTACACACTTTCTTCCAACTCAACAAATGAATCCTCTTCTTCTCAGCTGTATCACCCAAGAGAAAAGATCTTGAATGTAGAGACTCTTCAAAGTTGATGTAGGTAACATGATTATGCTCATCAAATAGATTGGTATAGACGACAAAACAGATTTAGTTAGAGTCATTTTGACCGGCCATGCTAAACGTTCGACTCTTCCAACTTGCAAGCTTAGACACACGAGTAAAAGTCTCATTGAATGTCTCCTTATTCACATGGTTTTGAAGGATTGGGATGCCTTAATATTTCCCTAAACCCCTAGTACAAGTGATGCTACTTACCCTACTAATCTCCAAATCTTGTCGAACGTTCTTAGAAAAGTAGATCTTTGATATGTCGAGACTGATCTTCTATCCAGAAGCCGCACAGAACTTCACTTAGACTCCAAGAATAACCCATTATTGCTCTACTAAGGCCTCTAGATAAACAAATAGGCTTCCTATGCTTGCTCTGAACCGCCTCATCAATAAGATGACATAGTTACTCTGGAAATAAAATGAACAAATAGGGTGACAAGGGGTCCCCTGGGCGTACACCTCAAGCCGGTGAGAACTTCTCTGTTATCTCTCCATTCCAAAGAATCCTCATTTTTGGATTGGAAACTACCTGCATGATCCATCGTCTCCAACCATCTGGGAGGTCTAGAATACCAATCATATCATCCAAAAACTCTTATCTTATTCGATGATAAACCTTCTCCAAGTCCAGTTTCATAAGCATCATACCCTCCTTCCTGATTTCTGACGCATAGAGTGCACAACCACTTGGACCACAACCACATTATTGATGTTTAATCTTCCAAAGATTATTGAGCTGGTCTAATAATCTTAAGCATGATCTGCTTTAGCCACAGTGACATTATCTTAGTAATGATCTTGAAAAAAACATTACATTGACTAATTGGTCGAAATTGAGTAATCATCTCCGGCTTACCAATTTTCGGAATCTGGGTTATAACAGCATCATTGATTCCACTTGATAGCTGACCCGATCGAAAGAATTCAAGCACAAAATCAGATACCGACTTCCTTCCCACATCCCAACAATCTTGATAGAACACCGATTGAAAACCATCAGGTCCAGGAGCTTTATACATCCCCATGCTTCGGATCAATTTTTCAATCTCATTTATGGAGAAAGGTTTCGAGAGCAGCTCTCTCTCCTCTTTGGAAATTGCAACAAAATCCTCCCTTGGTAACACCTCCTGCGTAACAACATGTTCTCAAGAGAGTACAAACGCTTGTAATAGTCAATGGCTAACCTATCAAGCTCTATACACTCTGAAACCAAAACTCTATCCCAATTTTTGAAAAACTCAATCCGGTTTCTTCTCCTTCGTATAGCAGTAGTCGTGTGGAAGTATGAAGTATTCCTATCACCCATCTTAATCCACTTCTCCCAAGACTTCTGAAACTACATAATCTTTTCCTGCTCGAGAATTACATCAAGCTCTCTGATCAGTTCTTCCACTCTAGCAGAAAGAGAGTCTGTTTCCGCTCCATTGAGCTCCTCCTGTACCCTCTTGATGTCCTCTAAGGCCTTCTCCTTATATCTGGAGATGTCCCCAAATACTTCCTAATTCCATTTTGATAGGGTAGATTTTACTGTAAATAGGGCTTTCGGTGTAGAAACTAAACTATTACAAGAATTTTTCCATAATTCCTTAAAACCCAAATGTGTATGCCATGCAGCCTCTTCGAGAATTCTTCAGCACCTCAGGACATAACTGAAAATAAAGTGGTGCATGGTCCGATGAAAGAAACGGTAATCGAGTCACGACCGCTTCTTGTCACTTCAGTTTGGTGGAAGCTGAACATAAAACTCGGTCTACATGCTTCTCAACACACATAGCCTCAAACCTCCCTCTCCTCCAAGTAAAACAGCTGCCCTTATATCCATATCAATAAGAGATGAATCATTGATCCATCTTCCAAAGTTAATTGAATCCCTTAAGAGCAGTTTGTTCCCACCGCGACGCTCATCTAACCGAACTATCGAATTAAAGTCTCCTCCCACAATGAGAAAGTCATTAATTACCATTCTCATCCCGCAACTTATCCCACAGCCTTTCTCTTCGACTCACCGAAAATGCCGCATAGATAGCAATAACATGTATGGCTTCGTTACCCTCTTCAACTCTGATATGAATAAACTAATCACATGAGTTAATAAGGTAATCATACCTATCTCATCTCTCTATAATATCCAAATACCTACACTATATCCCACAGCATCAACCCAAAAGGAATTCTCAAACCCCAATCCACGATAAATGCAATCAGCATTTATTCGTCCAGCATGCATCTCAAACAAAGCCAATAAATTAATCATGAATCTCTTCAAAATATAACAAATAGACTTACAAATTTTAGTTTTATTTTCCCCCTCCCCCCCTGGAATTCCAAAATATGCTATTAATCATCATAAACACCAAGTCATAAAAGTGAACTACCAAGGTAGAGTGTTACTGACACGGAGGTCGCATAACATCGCCAGAAACATTCTCTTGGATCTCTATATCTCCACCAGACTTACAAACAGTAGGTACTGAGGCCGTTTCCTGATTCATATTCAAAGAATCATTAGTTACAACTGCATTCTCTTGTAGAACTAAACTCATCTCTGAGACGGTGCATACAACTCCGACGTTACCTCATCATCAACGCAGATACGTTTCCTGAATGGCGATGTTTCCACTTTAGAAAAAATTGGACCAAAGATCAAACCTTTCACATGCCTACCTTGCTTCTTCACCCACGATCCACTAGATTTAGGCCCCAAAGTCTTTTGAGCCTTGTCCACGCCTACACCTCTTTGTTCTGATCCAATTGCACCAAAAATGATAAGAGTCTGAGTAACTAACAGGTTTTGCTAGGAATGACAAGGAACATTCTCCTTTCCCGAGACCAAGACCACCTTATGATCCACCTTGTCTTTCTTTACACATTGTTGTTGTAGGCTTCCAAATTTATTAGACAATTTAACACTCTGTTCAATGGTATATCCCAATGATTTTGTCTTGTGTTCTTCTCCTGAACTCCCACTTGGGATTTAACCTGATTAGGAAGTTGTGTCTCCTTTCAGTTTTATCTCCTAACCTCTGTAAAACAGTCTGTATCCACATTAAATTATACCGAAACCTGTGAATGTTTAACTAGCTTGTTTACCATTGCCTTCTCCACTACCTTCTGAAGACTCCATGGACAAACCCTAGCCACATATCCATACACACCACACTTAGAACAAATATTTGTCAAGCCCTCATTTTCGATGCAATATCTTTCTCCATTCACCAAGATAGAGCCTTTCATTGGTTTACTCAAATTCACCTCAACACACACCCTTGCATATCTAGCTCTTTCAAAGTTCACAGTTGTAAGGTCCACTCGAACAGGTTTTCCTGAACCATGACCAATATTCATGATAATATGTCGATGGTACATTATGGCTGGAATATCAGTAATGGAATCCACACCAAAGTTGTAGTTATATCATCGCATAGAGGATTAAAACAAGCATCCCAATTCTGCACCAAGAGATAACTTCCAAACAATCTCCACAGACCACCTGTCAAACCCAGGAGATACTCCTTCTCCAATTCAAGACGAATCACAAAAAATTGTCGCAGGAGATCTGTCACATGCATTCCACTTATAGGCTTCCATAATTCTTCTAGCTTCCTCGACAAGGCAGCCACAATAACAATGATGCACTACTTTCATAAACCACCCATAACATTCATCACCTCATCACTAATCATCACCACCACTTCTTCATCTGCACCTCCCAAAAATTCAACATTAACATTCGAATCCAAAAAATCATCATCCAAGACTATATGTGGCAAAAGCATCCCACCAGCACCGGTTTCGCTAACCTTATGCACCCATGACATCACCATGTCCAGAGTATCCCTCAGTGAAAGCGTGTTCATCATCGTGTCGATCATCAAAGCATCATTCCCCCGACACTGAAGCCCTAGTTTTGTTCTCCCTATCGCCGCCAGACATAAAATTCTCTTTTCTATATGTATTTAATTTACTTAATAAACAAAAAAGTAAAAGAGATAATCGAAAAATAAACTTCTCCACTCCTCAATCTGAGTAAACCTCGATGTAGTGCAACTCTTTTCACCCTCTTATCTATTATCATTTGTTTATCTCTTTTATCTCTTTTAATTTCCTTGCAAGATCTCTTTCATTTTAGAAAACAAAATCAACAAAGAAGAGTTCAATTTCGGGTCATTGAGCAAATTCTCCAGCGACATTTTTGATGAGTAGGTCTCTTATTTTGTTAACAAACATGTCATTGTGAATCTCTCAGTTACCTAGATCATCTCTTCCCCTGGAAAGCCAATTTTATTGTCAGATAGTACCTAGAATTTTCCAACATGGGTATTCGAGGGTTTTTTCCAACAACTTCAAGTCGACGACGAGACTACTACAGACAAAAGCTCTTATTTTTGAGATTTCTGATCAGATACATTATCTCATAATTGGCTCTAAATCTACCAGAACTGTACCACCGACACATCTCCTTGAAGTCATTGAAGCCATCGTAAGACCCAGTTCTGCGGTTCAAAATTTCATGTCTTCACGGTATGATATCAGATTTTTTCTTCATTATAAGATTGATTTGAACAAAAACTCTTGATGAGAGTCAAAATTTTAAGTAACGAGGCTAATTAAGTTGTATTAGAAGTCATTACATAGTATTTATACTCAAAAATTGTAACCCTACGATATACTAATGTATTTACAATTTCCATATATATCTTATACGCCTCCACAAGATCAAGTCATTGAGTTAATGACAATCTTGCAAAATTATTCCTCAACCTGTGGACTAGGTAGTGGTTTAGTAAGTGCATCTGCAAGCTGGTCCTTGGTTGAAATATGTGTAACACACAATGCACTATGTCGTATATTATCCCTCACAAATGATAGCCTAGAGCTATATGCTTCATTCGTGAATGGAAGAACGGATTAGCACATATATATGTTGCTCCAATGTTGTCGCAATATACCACATGTGTTGATGGAAGTTGTATCTTCAATTCACCAACCAAGGAACAAATCCATCGAATTTAAGAAGATGTATGTGCAATGGCTCTATATTCAGCCTCTGTAGAAGACCGAGCTTCCCCATCTTGTTTCTTAGATGTCCACGAAATTGGTTCACCGATGAGGTTAATGATGTATGCATTAGTAGAGACAAAATCATCAATATCACATGCTCAATCTGCATCTGAATAGGCATGAAAACATAACAGTGTGTTTGTAGGAAGGAATGTCCCATGCATAAGAGTCCATGCTAGGTATCGAAGCACTCGTTTGGTGGCTTGCCAATGCAAGTGAGTTGGAAGCATGCATGAACTGAGAGATGCATAGCTTATGTCTAATCTTGTGAAGGCCAAGTACTGTAAGCTACCAATCACTTGACAGTACTATTTTGGATCCGTGAGTTTGGTGCATGAGTTCAGAGTGAGTCCTGGATATGCAGACATGGGCGTTGAGACAGGTTTTGCTTCGAGCATGTTAGTCTTAGCCACGAGATCATACTTCCTCTACATAAGATGCAAGCCCTAAGAAGATCGAGTGACCTCAATTCCCAGAAAGTTGCTGAGATTGCCTATTTCCTTGAGTGAGAATCTGTCAAACAAGAGCTTGATAATACCAGCTACCAAAGTCGTTGTGTTTCTAGTGACTATTATATCGTCAACATAGGCTAAGATATATACCATCACGCCCCCACGATTGTACACAAAATAGATGTGTCTGCAGCAGAATTCATGAAACCAAGAGATAGAAGGTAGGAGCGGACTTCTTCATACCATGCCTTAGGGGCTTGTTTGAGTCCCTACAATGCTTTGTTGAGTCGGCACACATAGTTCATATTGTCTTTATCTACAAATCCTAGAGGTTGCAAAACATAAACTTCCTCCATTAATTCACCATGCATTATTCACGTCAATCTGACGAACACACCAGTTCTTGGCAACCACAATTTGGAGAACCATCCATATGATAGTTGATTTGATAACTGGACTAAATGTTTCAAAGTAGTCATGAACATTATAACGCCCGACCGCCACCTTAATGGGCCTCATGTCCTTTACGGGTCCGTGGGCCCACCTTACCGGTCGACAAGTCGATACGCTACGTTCGGGAGGCTTTAAAGACTTGTTTACCGACCCTATAAATCACCACATGATCTTTTCCCGTGATCTCAAGCTAAGAATCTTGCTTTGTAATGATCAATTTCACCATTTAGTTTGTATTTCAATGTGAATATCTATTTGGTGGAAATAACCTTGCAATCCGGTGGTGGTGGTACCAAACTGAAAGTGTGATTTCGTATCACAGCGTTTACTTCCTCTCCCATGGCTTTACGCTAGTTCTCATCATGTAACACTTGAGTTATGTTGCGTGGTTCCATCACTGGAGAAGAGTGTGCAACAGCGAGCAAATTGAGCTTTGTGTGAGTCTAGAGATGTTATTCATCAAGAGAGTCTGCATGGGATGAGAATTTGCCGGTGGCAGATTATTCTCTAGAAGAATGGTCTCCGTTGCAGTTGACGGTGAAGCAGAATTCATCGGTGTAGATAATTGTTCTATCTGGGCCCATGAATTGTTCTGTTTGGACTATTGGACCCGAATCCACTTCTCTTTTACTTGGGCCTGCTGTGTTGTCTGAATTATTTGGCCCATTTGGATTAATAGCAAATGGCCCTGACTGAGTTGAAAACTGTAGCCCACTTGTATTTGGTGATTCAACGCCAATGTTGTTCTATTGAATTAATCTCGCCAACGGTGGAGATGAAGATGCAGAACAAGGCGATCCCTCCAGCGTGACTTGTGTGAGCTAACGAGCTGGGTTGACGAGTATTGGAGTGGGTGTGGTGTCTGTAGGGTGCGATTGAGAGGATCGTTCAAGGGATGTACTTTTTGGTTTTGGCTTCACGAAATGAGAAAAGGGTCTCGATGAATTGCACATGCCTTGAAGTACAAAGTCAATCACTCTCCAGGTTTAAGCACAAATAGGCGCTTTAGGTGAAAGAATATCCAACAAAGATGCAGGTAGGAGATCTTGGTTTAAGTTTATGGTGAAAGTAAGGGCGTAGCCAGGGAAAACAGGCACATCCGAGCGTTCCTCTTCTTTAATTTTTGATCGATCGATCTTCCTGGTGATGTCGGTCAACAGATTGAGCGCATTATCCTTTCCTTCGATGATCGATTGATCACATATGTGTAGATCAATCACTAGATCGAGCGTAAACCCTTGAAGCATCAATGATCCATCGATCATTGTGCGGATCGATCGATCAAAGCCCTTTGGTCAAATTTTCTTACATAAAACAAACTCAAAAAAAAACAAAAAATTAAAAAAAAACAGAAAAACTATAAAAATAAAAACTACCTACTAGTGGGATGCCTCCCACTCAGCGCTTGTTTAAAGTCAATATCTTGAATTGAATGCCACCTAATTAGCTAAATCACCTTGGGAGGAATAATCAATCCCTTGGTTTTCATCTCATCTTTGATGAACTCATTGAGTTGTTCATCCTTCCTGTGGAATTCAGCCCCGGTTGTGTCCAGCAACACTATAGTTCCATCAGGTTTTAATTCCTTCACCGAGTATGGTCCAGGAAATTCAATACCAAGTCTTCGTGCTAAAATTTCCAGACACAAAATTTGAAGGATATTTTCAGAGTATTCATCGGGTTTATCAAAAAGGATACTATCATCATCATATTCAGCCAATTCTCCTGCTTGCTCATGATATATCTCATATTCCTAATCCGACTAATACTCTGGTTCCTCATATTCCAAATTTGTGTTGATCAAATTCACAACCTCAACCTTCTCGTTCTCAACACAACTCCTTATCGCACCACATAAGTCCTTAGTCAATTTTCTAATAGGATAGGAGACTCCTTTATCAACGTTTTCAAGCACCATCCTCTGGTTGGGAAAGTCAATCCTTGTCCCAACAGTATTCAAGAATGGTCAACCAAAAAGAATGGGCACAGCTCCTTCCTTAGCCATCTCAACAACCGTAAAATCAGTTGGAACTTTGCAATTTCCAACAATGAGTGTGGAATCGACTAACCTGCCTCTTAGGCTCTTAGAAGTGGCATCACCAAACGAAATGGATGAGGTATGTTCCTGTATAAGCCCGATCTCAAGCTCCCTCATTGTCTCCAACGAGATCACTATCACTTGCACCGGAATCACACAATGCATCACCAAAAGTGACGTAACCCTTATAAGATCGACACTCCAAAGATAAGTGAGAGATAGAGATCGGTCCTTGACACTTGTTGGAGGAGAAGAAACCTATTAGATGGATCGTTAGGTCATACAAGGGTTGCGGAAGACCCTTGATATCACGTTAGGGTTCTTTGGATATGACTCACCAGAGAGAGAACAACAATCGGAAATAGTTTGATAAAAAGAGAGTTGATGAAAACAAATGAAAGGTTACAATCGTTTAAATAGAGAAAGAAAACCCTAGTGTTCTTAAAGATAAATGGGTCGATCTCTAACTCAACAAATGGGCTCTCTTGTCAAGTGTAGACTATTTGCCTCATTAAAACATTATTTGGAAAACCCAATGGGACAAAACCAAGTGAAGGAAAAAGAGTACAAATAGGCTACACACTCATTTGTTGACTACAAGTCAAAACCGATGTGGTTGGACTTGGATGATTTTCTTCTTGACTTTGAATCCGGATGATGAGTCTTCCAATGGCTTGGTTGAAGAGATTTAGCCCCTGGCCTTGTCATTGTTCCAGCTGGTACACACATAATTTCTTCATCCATTTGCTCCTCATCCATTGACTCCTTGTCCTTTGTAGCAGCATCTAGTGAGTTGAGTCCTTGCTTGTCCAATATCATATCATCCTCCCCTTCTTCAAGAGGATTTGACCTCAAATCTGTTTCATTTGCAATAAAAGGACTCAAATCAGACATGTTAAAACTTGTACTTATATTATACTTACCTTGAAGATCAAGTTCATAAGCATTGTTATTGATTCCTTAGAAAACTGTGAAAGGTCCATCAATCCTTGGCATAAGATTCGACCTTCTTTCAGATGGAAATCTCTCTTTTCTAAGGTGTACCCAGACTTGATATCCCTCATTAAATATGAGCTCATGTCTCCCTTTATTTTCTTGTTGAGCATACACCTTAGTCTTTCCTTCGATATTCATCTTGGCTTTTTCATGAATCTGTTTGACCAATTCAGCCTTCCTCTTGCCGTCCAAGCTAATTCTTTCATAGTCAGGTAAAGGGATTAGATCCAATGGAGACAGAGGATTAAAGCCATACCCAACTTGAAAAGGAGAGAACTTAGAAGCCGAATGCATATAATGGTTATAAGCAAATTCTACATGTGGTAAGCAATCTTCGCAAGACTTAAGATTCTTTTTAATCAAAGCACGAAAGAGTGTAGATAAGGTACGATTAACTACTTCAATTTAGCCACCAGTTTGGGGATAACAATTAGTAGAGAATATCAACTTAGTACCTCGCGTAGACCATTTAGTTCGCCAAAAATGACTCAAGAATTTGGTGTCATGATCAGAAACAATTATTTTAGGCATGCCATGCAATCTAACAATTTCTCTAAAGAACAAGCTAGCTACATGAGATGCATCATCATTTTTGTGACAAGCTATAAAGTGAGCCATTTTCGAAAACCTATCAACCACAACAAAGATTGAATCTTTACCAGTTCGAATTCTAGGCAATCTACCACAAAATCCATTGATATATCAACCCAAGGATGCTTGGGAATAGGTAAAGGAGAGTACAAACCGTGTGGTTGAGTAGTAGATCTAGCTTGCTTACATGTAACACATCGAGAACATACCCGTTCGACATCTCTTTTCATATGTGGCCAATAAAAATGATCTTGCATGTTTTTCAGGGTCTTAGCCAGGCCAAAATGGCCCATGAGACCTCCTCCATGTGCTTCCCTAACTAGAAGATCTCGAATAGAACAGTTAGGAATACACAAACGGTTTTCATAAAACAAGAAGCCATCTTGTTTGAAGTACTGACCAGAACCATGTTAGAACATTCAGCAAATATGTTTTTAAAATCAGAATCCGTATCATAAAGTTCTTTCAAATGTTCAAAACCCAAAAGCTTAGTTTCAAGAGTGGAGAGTAGAGTGTACCTTCTTGACAATGCATCGACAACCACATTGTCCTTACCTTGCTTGTAACGAATTACATAAGGGAATGTCTCAATGAACTCCACCCACCTAGCATGGCGTTTGTTCAGTTTATGCTGACCCTTGAAGTGTTTAAGGGACTCATGATCATAATGAATCAGGAATTCTTTCGGCCAAAGGTAGTGTTGCCACGTTTGAAGAGCTCTCACTAATGCATATAGTTCTTTGTCATAAGCAGGATAATTCAAGGTTGCTCTCCTAGCTTCTCACTAAAATATGCAATAGCTTTCCTATTCTGTATCAAAACAGCTCCAATGCCCATGTTAGAAGCATCAATTCCATTTCAAAAGTTTTAAGAAAATCGGGTAAAGGTAGAATAGAAGCATTGATAAGCTTATCCTTCAATGTTGGAAAGCATTCTCTTGAGCTTCAGTCCATCTAAAGCCGATTTCTTTTTTGATGATCTCAGTTAATGGAGCAGCCAAAGTGCTAAAATCCTTTATAAAACGCCTATAAAACCCAGCCAATCCATGAAACCTTTGAACTTCGCTTAGATTCTTAGGTGTAGGCTATTCTTGGATTGCTTCACTTTTTCCTCATCCACCTTGATGCCTCCTGCACTTACAACAAAGCCTAGAAAAAAAAGATTATCCGTGCAAAATGTGCACTTAAAAAGGTTAACATACAACTTTTCTTGTCTAAGCACATCTAAGACCTTCCTTAAGATGCCCAATATGATCATCTAGACTCTTGCTATAAACCAGGATATCGTCAAAATACACCACGACAAACTCACCTATAATACTCTAAGAACATGATTCATCAATCTCATAAAAGTACTAGGTGCATTTGTCAGCCCAAATGGCATCACTAGCCATTCATATAATCCATGCTTAGTTTTAAATGCAGTTTTCTATTCATCACCTTCTTTCATTCTAATCTGATGATATCCGCTTTTCAAATCAATCTTAGAAAAGATATTAGAATCATGTAATTCATCAAGCATATCATCAAGTCTAGGTATAGGATGGTGATACTTAACCGTTATGTTGTTGATTGCTCTACAATCAACACATGCGCCAGCTGCCATCTTTCTTTGGCACAAGAAGAACCGGGACAGCACAAGGGCTCATACTCTCACGTATATGTCCCTTCCTTAGCAGCTCATCTACTTACTTTTAAAGCTCCTTAGTCTTTATGGGATTGGTTCGATAAGCTGGTCGATTTGGTAGAGAAGCGCCGAGAACAAAATCTATTTGGTACTCAATTCCCCTTATAGGTGGCAATCCGTCTTTGATTTCTTCAGGGAATACATCTTCCAAATACTGCAAAAGAGAAGACATTTTGCTTGCCAACACCGGCTCAAGATTATGCAATGTAGTTAGAGCTTCTTTAAACACAAATAGTAGCATGGGACAGGTAATAGCAAGTGAATGCTTAGTTGGTACGGCCTTGGTGGAGAAGTTTGTAGCTTTGCGGCCTTGTTTTTCAGTCTCCTTTGTTGCCTTGAGCTGAAGCTGGTCCTTATAAACTTCTTGAGGTGATAATGGTAACAAAATGATCTTACGGCCTTTGTGGGTGAAAGAGTGACGGATTGTAAATCCACCATGCACAACTTTTCTGTTAGATTACCAAGGTCTTCCTAGTAGTATGTGCCCAGCCTCCATTGGTAAGATGTCACAAAGAACATCATCCTTGTATTCTCCAATAGACAAAGATATCAATACTTGCTTAGCTACGCTCATTTCTCCCTTATCATTTAGCCATTGTATCTTGTAAGGCTTCAGGTGTGGTTTAGTTTTCAGACCAAGCTTATTTACCATTGTCTCACTAGGTACAGCTTCCTCCAACAATGATCATGCTGCATAGCTTGTCTTGTACCATACACCTTGTATGAAATAGATTCTCTCGTTGTTATTGCTGTTCAGGTTGAGCATTCAAACTGAGTGCTCTTCTTGCAACCATGATATTACCACTCAAAGGCTCAGCTTCATAAGTTAATGTAGCCTCTATATCTTGAGGTTGTGAAGGATCAAATGCTATGTCTTCATCAGCTGACTCATACTCTCCATTAGGCAATATTACCATAACCTTTTGGTTTAGACAAGAATTAGCATAATGACCCCGACCTTGACACTTAAAATACCTAACCTCTCTGGTTCGTGGCTTATTTTCAACCTTTTCCTTAGTGCTGGTCACGTTGGAGCTTTCAGAAACTCCCTTAGCTTCTCCTTTGGTCAGTTCAGGCTTTGAACTCTCTCTTGGCCGCTCTTCTTTGATATAGTTTGACCGGGTGTTGTTATTGTAGTAGCTACGAGTGTGGTTATTGCGTTTGAGCTGCTGTTCAATAAAAATAGCTTTGTGAAGCATGTCTTCAATCTCCACATAAAACTCCATCTCAAGTCTGTCTTGTATCTCACGGTTTAGTCCACCCAAAAACCTGGCCATTGTTGCTTCCTTATCCTCCATTATATCAGCCCTAAGCATGAGTGTCTCCATCTCTTGATAGTAGTCTTCAACAGAGCGGTTTCCTTGAGTCAACCTCCTCAGTTTTTGATGAAAATCCCTATGATAATGTGTTGGAACAAACCGCTTTCTCATGACTGTTTTCATTTCTTTCCAAGTGCAGATTGGATATTCCCCATTTCGTCTTCTATTTGTCACAAGCTGATCCCACCAACTCAATGCATAATCCTTGAATTCTGTGGCAGCCACCCTCACTCTATTTTCTTCAGCATAATGTTGACAATAAAAGACCAACTCAGTTTTGGTTTCCCAATCCAAGTAAGCATCCGGATCATTTCTGCCTTGGAAAGATGCTATGCAGATTTTAAGTCCACCCAGATTTTCTAGTATACGGTTTGGAACTTCCTTCTTTTTGTGGCTCCTATGGCTTCTTTTGGATGTGTCACTCTTACGTCCATAATATTCTTCAGCCATCCTGTCTCCACTAGAACCAGACTTCCTTGGTTCTCCATCGAACTTATCATGTTGAGATGATATGTGAAATCGTTCCTTGTCCGAGCTTCCTTGTTTAGACCTTGTTGCAAATTTTCGTTGTCCATCAGATTGAATCTCTTAACGAAAAACCTCAAACCTCTGGTCTAAAGCCGTTTCTAGCTTCTTGTCAAACAACCTCTCCATAGCTTCAATAAGGAGCTTGTTGTTAGTACTTTGTGTAGTCTCTTCATCTTCTTGCGACATGATTTTCTGCAAAATAACACACGAAACTCACAGTAAAATAGTCCAACAATTCGAAAAAAAAGCCCTAGGTAGAATGGAAATCACTGGTAGGACTTCAATCAAACGATTTCAGCAAATCCAAGTTCATCCAACCCTAAATCGCAGAGCCAAAATCTCAAAGAAATATGCAGAGTTTTCGAACACACACGAAACTCACAGTAAAATAGCCCAACAAATTGAACAATAAACCCTAAGTAGAATGGAAATCAATAATGGGACAGAAATCAAACGATTTCGGCAAATCCAAGTTCACTCAACCCTAAATCGCACCGCCAAAATCTCTAAAAAATATATGCAGAGTTCGTAAACATGATTTTTAGATTCTAGCAACAAAATCGGAAGTGAAACTTGATGATGACGGACATATAACACCAAGCAGATCAAAATTGGTGAATATTAGGGTTTCAAACACAGTTTTCAAGCAGTTTCGTTTTCAAATCAAATCGTGAAATAAGTGATGGTGAAGAAGCAAATGAAAAGTCAGAAAAGTGATAGTGATTGAAACACTTAGCCTTTGAAGTGGCTCTGGTACCACTTGACGTAACCCTTATAAGATCGACACTCCAAAGACAAGTGAGAGATAGAGATCGGTCCTTGACACTCATTGGAAGAGAAGAAACCAATTAGATGGATCGTGAGGTCGCACAAGGGTTGCGGAAAACCCTTGATATTTTGTTAGGATTCTTTGGATATGACTCACCAAAGAGAGAACAACAATCGAAAATAGTTTGATAAAAAGACAGTTGTTGGAAACAAATGAAAGGTTACAATCGTTTAAATAGTAGAGAAAGAAAACCCTAGTGTTCGTAAAGATAAATGGGCCGATCTCTAACTCAACAAATGGGCTCTCTTGTCAAGTGTAGACTATTTGCCTCATTAAAACCTTATTTGGAAAACCCAATGGAACAAAACCAAGTGAAGGAAAAAGAGTACAAATAGTCTACACACCCATTTGTTGACTACAAGTCAAAACCGATGTGGTTGGACTTGGATGATCTTCTTCTTGACTTTGAATCCGGATGATGAGTCCTCTAATGGTTTGGTTGAAGAGTTTAGCCCTTGACCTTGTCATTTTTCCAGCTGGTGCACGCATAATATCTTCATCCGTTTTCTCCTCATCCATTGACTCCTTGTTCTTTGTAGCAGCATCTAGTGAGTTGAGTCCTTGCTTGTCCAATATCATATTAAAAAGTCAACTTTCCAAGAGAACAAGGAATAATGAATTCTCCTTGATTTTCTTTCTTTGCAAGCTCCTTAACATAGGGTATAGGAGGTCGGTACTTTCTCCCAAAGCTGCTCTCGTCACTTACATCGAGTCCCTTAGCCATCAAATGCACAACATTGCATGATTCTCTAGGGTTCTTCTCAACTTGACCCGGTAAAGCTCCTTGTGGCCTTCTTATAGCTTCAGCTGTCTGTGCCACTTGTGTGTCCAGCTTTTTCAAGTGTAATGAGACGAATTCAAATTTATTGTTCAAATCGTTGTACATGTTGTCCACCTTAGTATTAAGATCTCTAGTAGACTTTTGCTGCTCGGTTGCAAGCTATTGAATGAAAGCTTTAATCTCATTATTAGAAGTTCTAGATGAACTAGCTTGCTGTGTCGCCTCTTGTGTGTAAGGCTTATAAGGTTTTCGCCAATCTCCAGCCCTTGAATCCGACCTTTGGTTGTTCCATCTCTGCCCTGAATTCACAAACTTTACCATGAAATGGTGATCCCTGTTGCATTACCGGAGGTGGTATGACGATATCCTGTGGATTCTCGATGTTGGTGCTCCGGTATGAGAGATAGTTCTTGTTCTGTCCCCTGTTTTGCCAATTCACATAATCGACCTCTTTCTGATCTTCAGACATATCGGATTCATCATGAACTTGATAGACTTCCCTAGTGTCATCCAGCTGATGCACTCCTCGGTTATCTCCTCGACTTGCCTTGATAAGCATGTCGAGCTTCTCTGAAATCTCATCTATCCTCTGAATCTCCACACTATTGACTTTCTTACTTCGATCATATTGTGGACAATGGTTCCATGAACTTGCAGCCAAGTTGTCAATGAGAGTGAAGGCTTCAACCCTAGTGTTTGTCATGAAGTACCATTGCTAGCTGCATTCAAAGAGTTGTCATACTCCCAATTGGTTCCTCCATAGAATGCATTAAGCAGCTGCTCATCCGAATAACCATGATGGGGGCAGTTTCGTTGGTACTCTTTGAGTCTCTCCCAAGCTTCATGCAAAGACTCACCAAAACATTGCTGAAACGCTGAAATCTTGCTTCTTAGTGTTGTAGTCCTTGACTTAGTATAGAACTGATCCAAGAAGGCAGCCCTAACTTCATCCCATGTGGTCAATGAACCTGGAGGTAGGGATTGCAACCACCTAGAAGCTTTGTCAAAAAGAGAATGGTGAAACAACTTACACTTCACATAGTCCGCAGGGACTCCGTTCGAGCTCGTGGTATTACACATTTCTTCAAAGTTCTCGATGTGATCTATCGGGTTCTCTCCTGGGAGACCAATGAAGACATATTGCTTCACTAATCCAATAAGCTGAGGCTTGATCTCATAGTCTTCCCTCTGGATAGGTGGAGGTCAAATAGCAGACCTATTCTGATAGTATGTGTGAGGTGTATCCATATCACTTATAGCACGGTGTCGACGCTGTTCCTGCTGCCTCCTGAGCATAGCCAAATCTCTCTGCAACTTTTCAACTATTTGCTGAAACATCCTGGTTTCTCTGAACAGTCGGCTGAGTTTCACAGTCCTGAGAATCCTGCTGGTTTTCCTGATTCATTGCTTTTGCTCTGCGATTTTCTCTTTCAACTCTAGCAAGTTCTTTGTTATCCAAACAAAGTAGATTATCTGAACCTTGACTTCTCCTGTGCATAAACCTGAAACAAAAACAAAAAAAAAACAAAACACAAAACAAAACATAAGTAAAAGAGTATAGACTTGAAAGCAAATCTTAATCAAAAGGCAATCAATTGGTTCCCCGGCAACAGCGCCAAAACCTTGATGCGTTATCAGGTTTTAACCCAAAGCTATCTACTGTAAGTGCACAGCATTGAAGTAGTAGTACTTAGGGATCGTATCCACGAAGAACCAATATTGCATTTTTGATTATCAATTTTATTTCTCAAGCTATATTAATCAAATTCAAGAGAATAACAAGTAACTTAAACGATGTAAACTTAATCATAAAAAGCACCAGGCATAGGGTATTCATCGGGAAGTAGGAATCTAACTAGGAAATAGTTCAGAGTAATATTTAAGCTCAATTCTCGACTTGAACAAAATGGTATAACAAGCCTACTCTCGTAGTACTCGAAACTCTACTCGACAATTCAGAGGTCCTAACTATCACTGGTTCCAAATTTTGAACATGCATTTAACAAGTAGGTTCAATTATCCACTATCAACGTAAATATCAGCTATCGTGGTTTAGGATTGATTGTTCATCTAATCTCGTTCAGATTCCTAGCAAGCTTTTGGAGAGCTAACAACCTAGGTTCATAGATTAGTTGATCATGCTACTCTAAGCATTAAGCACAAGAATTAGATGGAGAATACTCTTATTAGATTCAATTCTATTTGTCCCTAATCATTGATTCCTAAATCCCTAGAAACCCTAAACCTGATTGATTAACTACTCAGACAGAATTGAAATTGAAACAAAAGACATGATGAAAATAAACTTGAATTGCATAAAAATATAAAAAGGGAGTTTAAAGATTCTTCTCAATTTTGAATTCTCTCTCTCTCTAACTTATTGAATAACTCTAAAGTTCTCTGTGAATAATGAGCGATGTCTAAAGAAATATAAAATAGAAGTATTTATATGACCTGCAATCTAGGTGAAAAAAGAAAAATTAGGTATTTGCTTTGGTGCTCGTTGATCGATGGACCAAGGTGTTGATCGATCAATCATGGACTTGTGTGATCGATCTTCCAATACGTTAGGTCGATCGTGAGATCAAGCATTGTTCTGCCAAGAAGGCTTGATCGATCACTCATGATGTTTATTGGTCGATCATAGCCATTTTCCGTGAAACTCCATGTAATGCTCCAAAACCATCCAAACGAGACTCCAATGCCAATAATCCAAGTTCCTACATTTTCCACCTGAAAGTGACACAAAAAACAGACTGAAACCCTAAAAGTAAGCATGTTAATGAGCTCAAAACTAGTAAAATAGAGGTATATCAATTGATTAGATACACAGCAGTTGCCAAAGCAAATGGCCAGTACTTAAACGGAACGGATGCTTGTGTTAGCAAAGTGAGACTCATTTCTACTAACTATTAATGCTTTCGTTCAGCAATTCTATTACGCTCTGGAGTATGTGGTGGAGATGTCAGATGTGTAATGCTATTGAGGATGAGGTAATCTCTTAACGCCAAATATTCTCCACCATTATCAGAGAATAAGGTTTGAATTTTTCTTGGAAGTAGTTTTCAGCGAGTGGTTTGAAAACATTGAAGATGGTTTGAACTTCAAACTTTTTAAGTGGATAAAGCCAGGTGTATCTAATATAGTTATCAATGATGAGAACATAGTATTTTTGGGAATCATATGAGATGACTGGTGATGTCCAAACATCGATATAGATAAGTTGCAGTCGTTTAATAGATGACAATGTGTTTGAGGTAAACAGAAGTTGTGACTTTTATTCAAATAACAATCATAACTTTGAGAAATATTTTTGATATGAGTTCGATATTGGTAAAGCAAATTGATGAACAACAGATTGTAAAATAGCATAAGAAGGTTGGCCTAGTCTTGAGTGCCACTGGTGGAAAGTAATTTTGGGTGAGAGGTTGGCGAAGAAGGTAGTGATGGAGGCGGGTAGGGTTGTCCGTTTGTACAATCATTCTCAACTCTGCCACAGAGTAATGGGACCCTCGTGTAGAGCTCCTTCACCTGAAATGAAGACGGGAAAATTTTAACAGATACATGGTTAGTCTTACACAAGCGATACACAGAGATAAGATTATTCTTTATATTTTGAACATGGAGACATTATTTAAGTGTAAGGGGCGAGACTGAATATAGATGTAAGTAGAACCACTGCTTGCGGTCGATAATGATGAGCCACTACAACATCCTCTCCTCCCATATACGGCTGGTGTAGTGCAAGGTTGTTGAGGTTAGTGGTCAAATGGTTAGTTGCTCCACTATCAACAACCCAATTGTTAGGATTGTAGGACTGTGTCACCACTTGATTAGCCTGAGCTTGCCACGATTACTCATAGGACATCTAATTAGTGAATTGTTGAAGTTGTGAGCATCGCCTTGCACTATGACCAAACACTACGCAGATTTGGCACTTGCCTTGATAGATCACAAGTGTTTCTCTGATCAGGACGAGAGCAACTGGCCTGAGGAGGCTGCTGCTGTTGCCACTTATTGTTCCGAGAAGAGTTGGTGTGATTCTGCTGTTGACTGCCTTGACCACTATACACAAGCATTTGCAGAAACTAGTACATTGGTTGTAACTGTGAGACTTTGCAACTTAATCTCATGGTTGATGAGTTTCTCATGTGCCTTGTGAGAGAATGAGGAGTATCTCGACCTTCAGTTTGATCGATGAGTGTCTAGTATTCTTCTGGTACACCCTTAAATATGTGTTCGATCTTGTCCTCATGATCAAGAGCCTTGCCTAGCAAAGCCAACTGATCGAAACACGTTGTCAAGCCTTGGAAGTATTCTTCAATGGATCGTGTACCTTTGTTACAATTATTAGTCCCTTGACAAAGCTGCTTCAAGTGACCACGGTCTGGCATAAGTCTTGGAAAGAGTTTTCCAGATCTCGGCTGCTGTTGTGGTTATGGAGAGAATAGATTGAAGCGAGTTGGTGATGGCTATGAGCAAGACACAGTATATGAGTTGGTCTTTGCACTCCCATGAAAGCGGGATTGGGCGTTGTCTTGGTTGGTGTCGTGACTGTGGTGGGCGGTTTCACTATGGAGCCATCAAGATATCCAGCCAAGTCATAGCTATCAAGCAAGACGTGAACCTGACGAGACCACATGATGAAATTATAGGCATTGAACTCCGTTACATTTGTCATGTGGGATTGAGAATTATAGGAGTGTCAGAGAGAACGCCAATCTTTGTGGAGGTTGCAGTGAAGTGATTAGCCATGAGAGATCGAAAAAAAAGTTTATAGATCGGTAAGCTCTGATACCATATAAATATGGAGGCTAACTGAGTTGTATTAAAAGTGATTACATAGTATTTATACATAACAATTGTAACCCTACGATGCACTAATGTATTTATAATAGAATCCTTTCCATATATATCTTATCGAAATTGTGTTCAATGGCACTAGAATTGAATTCTTTTGGTTCATTGAGCAAAAGGAGAAGAATAAAATATGAATTTTTGAATTGATAATTTTTACTAAATTTGTCTATTTTGGTAGGTTGTCATGTAAGCTGTTAATAAGCCAAGGAATATCACTTATAAAGGCCTTACTGACTTGGTAACTGTGTAAAGACTTGAGCATAAGAACCTTCAGTTCTTAAAGTACCTTAGCTTCTGTAGATTAAAGTTTTAATCTTTGTTCATATTGACTTGATTGCCTAAAGCATTACATTGTTATCTTGAAGTACTGATAAAGCAAGAGAGGATGCTATCTTGGAAGTAGTGAAAAATGATTTTAGTGATCATCTTATTCTTGGTGAAGAAAGAGTTATATCGGCGATGTCTTCTGATTACCTCTGGTGCATTGATCCACTAGGTTTTGCTCAGTTTACATGACTATTGCTTTCTCTTCATGTTTGTGGAGTTTCTAAGATTTGGGTAATAATCATTTGCTTTTGTGCGTAGATGAACAACAAGTTTTGCTCATGGATATCAAAGTTCTGCTGTTTCTGTGGGTGTTCTGAATCGCAGAAATTCCATCATTGCTTCTGTTATACCTAAAATTTCATACAAAAAATAATCTTATGAAGATACAATCAATCTTACATCACTGAGACATAACCAAGTAAATGTATTCAGAATGATTTATGAACTCAAAAGCAATAAATATTTAAAACGTTAATGAAATAAGTAACCTAACCATTTATCAGATCCTGGATATGTGTTCTGTTTCTGATGACGGCTGCAGAAACGGCAAGATAATTGGAGGCACAATGTTTTACCTGCAAAACGAGTGTTTGCAGATGTTGCAAAGGTGATCTCAGAATTCGAGTTTCTGACAGTCTGTGCAATCCCACCTCAAGTTTTTGGGAAGTCATGCCTGAAGAGACATCTTCTAGTTTGCACAAACAGATATATGAATTAGGATCTTGCTTTCGATGATTTTGTTTTGTGTAGTGGGAAATTGCAAAGAAACAACTTTGAGAGTATATAAGAGCTGTTGAGATGAGCATGAATGATTCTTGGTTCGCCAATGTGGACCACCTGTGAGATCTTTAGCTTCTCTCTTTTCACCATCTCACAATACTTTCGAACATCTGTTCTTATCTTACACTCATCTTAGAGTTCATCATGCAGAAAAGACCACTGAATTTTTGTTCTCTTTAACGAAACATTGCTTGTATTGATTGGAATTTCAATGCTTGGGGAGGTAAGGATTTGGTACCTTTATCCATTCTCTATTATTTGTAATTACTGTCTGACTCACTTTCCAATGGCAAGAACTGATGATGGTAACAAAATGTTTTTAAGACACTTGACATCAAAAAGAAAAGAAAGATATACGAAAGCGTTGTGCTGTGTTGATGATTCATCGTAAAATTGACCTCACATATTTAATCGTGTGCTTGTGGTGTATACAATCTGCACCTTTTTCTCATTTTTTCTATATTCATTTCATACCCAATTTTTCTTATCATAAACAAAATAAAACATGTTATAGATATATAGATAATAGTAACCTATGTTCTAGTTATAATAATTACTTATCTTAAAATATCTATAATATTTTAATATATTTTATGTATTATATATATGTGTTGTGATCTTTATTTGTATACAATACTTGTATTTGTATAACAAAAGAAGAAGTAAATAATACATTTTTCCCTTATCCACTTACGTTCCTCTCTTCCTTCCTTCTAATATCATATTACATATATTTAATTTTTATTTTATAATACGTTGTTGCTCCAATATCAAGAAAGGTAAAATTTAATATTTGTCAAGTTTACTTCTATACTTTGTTATGATGGGTGACTAGGTTCTCATATATATATATATATATATATATATATATATTATATATTTTAATTTAATTTATATGATGTTATAACGGCTAAAATACTGTGTGGGTGATTCACTCCCTATACATATATATTTTTGGGATGATAAGTGTTGTGTATCGCGTACTGATCGAAATGGCCAACATGCCATATGGATGATTTGTTCACCATATTTAAATATTAATTTCGGGATGGTAGGCGCTGCCTTCCCCGAATTGATCGTTAGATAGGCTATGCCTTCACGATCGTGATCATATGGTAGACTATGTCTCCTCAGATCAATATATTAAAATGTCCAAAAGACATTTATAATTCCAGAAGAACAATAAATAATAAAATGTCCCAAAGACATTTACAAAACCGTTCTTGAAGAACGATAAAATAAATAAATAAATAAATCTGTTCCAGAAGAACAAATCAAAATAAATTTTCCCAAAAGACAAATAAATGAAAATAAATTTGTTCTTCAAAAAAATAATGAAAAAAAAAAATTATCCTGAAGATGGATAATATATTATAAATTGTTGTTATTTTAATGTTGCAATTAATATCATAATCATGTTATTATTGGTAAATATTAATTTTGATAAACTTATTATTGGTTATATTTTCTAAAGGCTATAAAAAAAACAAATTACACATATAATTTCTAACGGCTCTAACCACTATTTCTAACGGCCACATAAATTTTTTTCATTTACACATACACTCATTTTTCTCTCAATTCCTCACTCAAAAATTTCTTCTTCATCTCAAACTTTCTCAGAAGAAATTGATTCATTTTTCTACAAAATGTGTTGGGTTTTAGTCTTTTACTTTTGATATGATAATGAAGCAGCAACATTAACCAGCACAAGAGGAGGACTTGGAGCTTGAACCAGAGGAAGCGCAACAAGCATTGGAGCTGTCAAATAGTCCTATTACTCGAGCTAAAGCTAAGAAACTTGAGAAGGCTGTTAGCACATTGCTACTACAAGCCAAAAGCAACCTTAGTCTTATGGCTTATCCGACCATATTGGTTGTGATTTAAGCCGACTAAGGGTTGTCAATAGGAGGTGTATGTTCTTGCACTCTTTTCCTTGTTGCTAGTTTTGCCCCATTGGGTTTTCTAGCTCAAAGTTTTTAATGAGGCTTGTTAACTCACACTCTACACTACAACCCCATTGACAACATGCTTTTAGTAAGTTTTATACAATGCTTTATAAAAAGCTAATAAAAACCCGGTGAAGAAGTGAAGAGAAGAATTATTTCGTCCAAGTTACAAGAATGGGCTGTCATGTATTTAATTATGTTTTTAAAACCGGTCAATGGTCTTAATGGAACCGCCCATCCTTAATGGTATCGCCCATTATCTTGGCTATATAAACTCTTGTATCTCAAGTTGTAATTTTCATCAAACTTTCTCTTATTTTCTAATAAAATTCACGGGTTTGATCAAACCTTGCTAGTTCTTTGGTGTGTAATATCCAGAATACTAGTGAGGTTCTGAAGACTAAGAGATTTCCATCTCTTTTGGTAGTTTTTTCCGATCCATTCTTTATCCATACTCATCCCAATCCGACGTTTCAACTTCGGACCATTCCGCTGCCATCCAAATCGCTTCCATTGCTTCCTCGTGGTTCCTTTGAGTCAAGCCTCACCATTGCTTGGCTCCACGACATCCCCAGCCACCAGAAATTCCATTCCAAAAATCCTTGAGACGTGCCTTTTCAACTTCCAAATCAACAAGGGCGTCATGGTTTCGTCCATTACAACTTGAGTGCATTCCATCTTGATCCTAATCGTCCATTAGGATCATATCAAGTGGTATCAGAGCCACCTCAAGCAAGGTTGTGTCAAAACCTCTCTGAATTTTTTTCTGATCAATTGTTTTGTCCATTCATATTCTGGTTGATTGGTCAAAAACATTAAAGAGTCCGCACTTATTTTAGTCTATAGCTTTGAAAGAGATAAATTAAATAGACTTAGGGAAGTGCAGACTTTAAAATCAGATAATAAATTCATGTGAACTAGGAAAGAGTAGTTTATTTAATTTTTATTTGATTTTATCTCTCCAAAACAGACTACTCGCATTCTTTCTTCTTTTGTTGCAGAAAATGGCAGTAAATGAGACCGACGACATCGCACCAAACAACAAGCTATTGATCGAGGCTGTCACGGAAAATATGAAAAAAATATTTAGCCAAATGCTCAATGATTTTAGAAGAGAATAACAACCTCTATGCAAGGAAGCAACAAGAGCACGAGCAAGGAAGCAACAAGAGCTGGAAGCCAAACCACCGGACAACTCTATGAGATCAACATGGAGCAGCCCACAGAAAATTTCTCACACTCCCAAACCCAAATATGATTTTTATTCTGATTGTCAATTGGATATTAAACTCTACAAATTTTCAGGAAAAAGAAATTATCTTGAGTGGGAGGAAAATATGGACAAGTGGTTTTACCACAACAACATTCCGAGCAAGGAGAGATTACCTCAAGCAGTACAACAACTCGCTGGAAGCGCTCGCAAATGGTGGCTTGAGGAAGTTGATGATCGTTGGTATATCAAGAAACCAAGCAACACCTCATGGAGAGAACTTAAGAAGATACTAAAAAATAAGTACGCTCCATAAGCACCAAACCGCAAAGCACAAGCCAATGCCACAACCAAAGGGTCAGCACTTCAAGACAAGAAACCAGCATTTGCTAAGACAATCAATGAACCGGTTTTAGTTCAGAAACAAAGCCTCAAATCATCACTTGAATCAAGCTTTGAATCGAAGCAATGTCATCTCGTGGTGAATGAAGAAAATGTTGAAAGAGAAGCTAAAAGAGATGAGAGAAATTCTGAATCATTAGCCATTTATGATGCAAGTCAAGAACCACCAACCAGGACTTTGCTCAAAACGTCTTTAGAAGCTAAGAATCTTTTTTCTTCTAATCAATTTGATTCTGAACGTGAGAAACTAACCTCTTTAGAACCGGAGCAACTGAGTAGCATTGTTTCTTTTTCAGGGAACAAACAAAGGAGTTTGCCATTAGAGTTTGAATTGGAACAATCACCTCTTATGCCAATTTCTTGTGGCTATCAAAAAAGCATTGTAAGGAAATTGATTTGGTTAGAACAGGGCATAGTTTGTTTGTGATGATCTCTGCTGAAGAAGAAAAATGTTTTTGGTTGGAACACATACAAGAATTTCATGTTTCAAGCTCAGTTTTTGATAAAATGATATCGTCTTTTGAAGCACTCAAACCAGAAAAGTTCTTTAAACAAATAGGTTTTAAGCTTGATGATTTTCAAGAGTTACGTCATCTTTGAATGTTTCTATAAGCAGTCATGTGTTTGATATATTTAGAAGCAAAACTGAATGTACACTGTTTAGAACTTGGCCAGAATTGTGTTGCTTAATTAAGAACTTGCTGATTGAGCCATGTGAGTTGATTGATCACGTGTTTGAGCGAAACCATTCAAAACTAACGTTAGAAGCCTTAAGCATGAGTGTTCATTTTAAGAGATTGTTTGTCTATTCCTATCACACATTTAATGTGTTTTCTCTAGTCTTTGTGAAAGTAAAGAAAAGACAGGTCAAGGATTCAAAGACAAGGATGGTGCACGTGTTAACTAACCAAGTTGATTATGGGCCAATGTATCGAATGAGTCATCACTTTGGATTTTGGAGCCAGAAATACCTTAGGAAAACAAGAGGTTCCGAGCTTTCACCATTGGAACCAACAAATCAGGAGCATGTACGAGTAGCTAGAGTATACTCAAACTTGAAGGACAAACCATCTGATGTGTTACTTGTGCTCAGATCAGACATTACTCTCTTAAGTATGCGTGTTTGCTGGAAACACACAAGAAAGATTCAAAAGTGGAAGGAAGACAATATATTTAAGCCACCTGATTTGGACCAAAACAGGCACCTACAATTTGGACTCTTCATTCAGTTTAAAGAGGAGCCACCAGACTCAACATCTAAGCCAAAGACGAGATTGTGCAAATTTGGAGGTAAGTTTTCAATCCGATTTGAATTCATAAGTATTAACTTGTTCTATGTCCATGCAGATTTGAGGATAAATCTTTTCCAAGTGGGAGGATTAATGGGGTACTTTGGAGTGTCCAAGACGTTGCATATCATGCAAGAGCACTTTAATTGGCCGCATATGAAGCGAGACATCAAGAGGTATTGTGTTAGGTGCCCAAGTTGTAAAATGGCTAAGGCTAAGACACAACCTCATGGTTTGTATACTCCACTCCCTATTCCTTTGTATCCATGGCATGATATATCTATGGATTTTGTTGTTGGTTTTCCTAGGACTAGACAAGGGCGTGATTCTATCTTTGTGGTAGTAGATCGCTTCTCTAAAATGGCACATTTTATTCTTTGTCACAAAACAGATGATGCTAAGAATGTTGCTAACTTGTTCTTTAGGGAGACTGTGTGTTTACATAAAATGCCTAAGACTATAGTTTCTGATCGTGATGCTAAGTTCCTTAGTTACTTTTGGAAAAGGTTGTGGTCTAGGTTATGAACTAAATTAATGTTCTCTACTACTTGTCATCCACAAACTGATGGTCAAACTGAGATAGTTAATAGAACATTGTCAACTCTCCTTAGGGCTTTAGTTAAAAGGAATATTAAGACTTGGGTAGATTGTTTGCCACATGTGAAATTTGCATATAACCATTTTGTGCATTCAGCTTCTAAGTTTTCACCTTTTGAAATTGTTTATGGATTCAATCCCATCTCTCCTTTGGATCTAATGCCTTCACCTTTGAGTGAGAGATTAAGCATGGATGGACAAAAGAAAGCATAATATATTAATAAGATTCATGAAAAGGCAAGAGCAAATATTGAAGAAAAGACAAAGAAGTATGCAAAACAAGCAAACAAAAGCCATAAGGAAATGAGTTTCAAAGAAGGATATTCAGTGTGGATACATCTAAGGAAAGACCGGTTTCCAAATGAAAGAAAATCGAAGTTGATGCCAAGAATGGACGGTCCTTTCAAGATCATCAAGAAGATCAACAACAATGCCTACCAAATCGATCTTCAAGATGATGCGGATTTGACGTCAAATCCTTTTCAAGAGGGAGGGGATGATATGATAATGAAGCAGCAACATGAACCAGCACAAGAGGAGGACTTGGAGCTTGAACCAGAGGAAGCGCAACAAGCATTGGAGCTGCCAAATGGTCCTATTACTCGAGCTAAAGCTAAGAAACTTGAGAAGGCTGTTAGCATATTTCTACTACAAGCCAAAAGCAACTTTAGTCTTATGGCTTATCCGACCATATTGGTTGTGATTCAAGTTGACTAAGGGTTGTCAATAGGAGGTGTATGTTCTTGCACTCTTTTCCTTGTTGCTAGTTTTGTCCCATTGGGTTTTCTAGCTCAAGATTTTTAATGAGGCTTGTAACACACACTCTACACTAAAACCCCATTGACATTATCCTTTTAGTAAGTTTTATACAATGCTTTATAAAAAGCTAATAAAAACCCGGTGAAGAAGTGAAGAGAAGAGTTATTTTGTCCAAGTTACAAGAATGGGCTGTCATGCATTTAATTATGTTTTTTAAACTTGTCAATGGTCTTAATGGCACCGCCCATCCTTAATGGTATCGCCCATTATCTTGGCTATATAAACTCTTGTATCTCAAGTTGTAATCTTCATCAAACTTTCTCTTATTTTCTAATAAAATTCACGGGTTTGATCAAACCTTGCTAGTTCTTTGGTGTGTAATATCCAGAATACTAGTGAGGTTCCGAAGACTAAGAGATTTTCATCTCTCTTGGTAGTTCTTTTTGATCCATTCTCTATCCATACTCATCCCAATCCGACTTTTCAACTTCCGACCATTCCGCTGCCATCCAAATCGCTTCCATAGCTTCCCCGTGGTTCCTTTGAGTCAAGCCTCACCATTGCTTGGCTCCACGACATTCCCAGCCACCGGAAATTCCATTCAAAATATCCTTGAGACGCGCCTTTTCAACTTCCAAATCAACAAGGGCGTCATGGTTTCGTCAATTACAGCTTGAGTGCGTTCCGGCGTGGTTCTAATCGTCCCTTAGGATCATATCAGCTTTGGTATTATTCTTTCCTCTATTTACGGACTTTTCATCGGCGATTTCACTCACACAGAATTTTGGATGAATTTTTGTTAATTGTTTTAACTTTATATGTCTTTGTAATCGTGTGCTTATAATATTTTTATGTGTTTAATTATTAATATGTTGTTGTGTTACATTTGATTTTCAGTTAATATTTAAAAAAATTGTTATTAAATTTATTATGAAGTAATCATGTTGAACTTGGGTAAACTCGAGATCACTGCCCTAGATTTATTCGACATAATTATATAAGATGAGCATTTACAGTAAAGTTACATTTAAATGGACAGGATTAACCAACACTATCGGTAAATCCAAAAAGGCTCCTGAAGAGGCCAAGGCCAATGCAATGATATTCTTATTGCACCATATCTGTTGGAGGTGGATCCGAGATCCTACTTCGGTCCACTGAAAACTACGGGTCGAATACAAAAGAACAACCCGGTTGCAAGCACTCAGTCTCCAACTCAGATAATATATTCGACTCGGCAAAAGTCTTGTCTCGGAAGGTTCTACGAACCTGAAGAGAAGTCGAATGACACGTCAAACACGTAAATAGAAATTATCCTCTTTCGACATGGAAAATTTCCACAAATCTAGCACGAATCTTAACAGATTCAATCTTATCAACAGATTTGTAAATCTTCTTTTATTTTCTACACAAGTAATCGTCTCTATAAACTATAAACAGACGCAGAATCCTTTGAAAAAAGAGATCTGCTTTTTTCAATACCAAAATCTAATAAGAACATCAAGTCAGCAATCATATCTTCTTGTTCTGAGTTAACTAGCTCTTGCTCCTAATCCAATCTACAAGTGTCCTTGCCCATTCTCCTCCACTCTTTTAATCAGGGAACCTTAGTTTTAGTACTCGTCGTGCTAAGATCGGTTCCAACAGTTGGCCCCGTATGTGGGGAAGATATCGAAAGACATCTTCACAAAAGCAAGAGAGAACTCTGAGAAAAGGAAGAAGATTGAAGGCAAAATCACCATCAGCTCACCAGAAAGGAGGGAATCTCTCCCTCAGGAACACGTTGATTTAACGAAGGAATTAACCATGAATTCAACTCTAACTCAGGAGGAGAACCAACAGAAAACTCGGGAAGATACTGATCTTCCGCCACCACCACCAGGATCATCGACGCTTGGGACCTTAGTGCAAAACCTTATCGCACAGCATGAAGCTTTTGATCAGAGAAATGTCGAGAGATTCAATAGACTCGAATCTCGTTCAAATGAGAGTAGTCTCCCAACTACACAAGTCAATAGGCTGTGCGCGGAAGTATTAGCTAGTGTTCAAAGAACACTATTCAGAGAACTACCAAGTCCACAGCCACTGAACACCTCGGTACAAGATCATTCCGCCATACCAAGCATGTCTGGACAACATGGTCAAGCAATGTTAGACATTGCAACTGTACTGAAGATGATGGATGACATGAGGTCAAAATTCCATCAAGCTACCAGCTCGGCACCCAAGATAGGAAAGATTCTAGCTAGGGCACAAAACTCACTATTCGCACCGCGGCTGAGAAGAGTCTCGGAAAATGGAGGATTGCGGCTCCAATGCGCCTCCTATGGTGGGAATTTGGACCCGGTAGAATTTAGGAGCGCCTTCAATGTCATGATGAACGGGACCAACTACACCATGGACAATGAAGACGCAACTTACTGTCAGCACTTTTGCAAATAATTTAACCGGAGACGCCTTGGTATGGTTCACCAAACTGCCAGCCGGGTCAATCAAAAGCTTCAACCAACTTGCCGAGTTGTTTATGAAGAAGTACGCCTTATTCTTCAACCTGGACACCTCGACTGCTGAGTTGAGATCCTTAAGGCTAGGCTTTGACGAGCCTTTGAAGTAGTATCTCGGACGCTTCAAAAAGATCCTGACAAAAGCCAAAGTCAATGACGACATGGCTATTAAAGCCCTCCAAACTGGAATGGTGACCGATGAGGCACATAAGCGAGACACTTTCGTCAATAGGCCCAATACGATCTCTGATACCATTTGCAGAGAAGTAAGACATGCAGAGTACATAGAGGAAAAACAAATCATCTCGCAGAACCAAGATACGCAGCAAAACTCGGTAACTAAAGAGCCGAGAGAAGGGCAGTATGAGCCAAGACAGCATAATAGAGGGAAAGCAAACTCAGCAACTACTTTACGAGTTAGGGAGAGTAGCATCCCCCGCGATAAGTCATTTAACCACACCTACAACCAGAACGAATATAGCGGATTCCACAAAAAAGCAGGTGATAACAGATTTTTCATGTGTTTTTCAAATCCTATTATACTAGTACATCGGTGTAGTAAAATAGGTGTCAATCCAACTGGGAATGTAGCTAACACTCA
>OVBA01002238.1:0-36032 GCA_900406435.1 Lepidium aucheri | reverse complement strand
TTTTCTTTTTTTTTTCTTTTCAGTTTTTTTTTTTTTCATTTTCACTTTTTTTTTAATGGTATTTGTGACTTTTCCCACACCTTTTTTTTGTCCACCTTTTTAGAGACTATTTGAGTAATTAGGGTATTTTTATAGAGTATTTGAGTAATTTATTCTTAAATTAACCAAATTTGGTTGTTGCAAACAAATAAGTGGTCAGTTGGTTTGTTTCTGATTTAACTAGGCATCAAGTAGTAAGATTGAATCTCACCTTGATCCAGTTAGAGAACTTAGGTTATGGATCAAACGTTATCAATCCACTAGTTAGTTCTTGATAATATAAACAAGTTTGATTATCTTGATGTCTGTTGGAGGTGGATCTGAGATCCTACTTCACCCCACGATAACAATTGATGGATGAAACCACCCAAGTCCTGAACTCGGCAACTCAATTAAGAATCCATCTAGGTCGTTCATTATTATTTCGGACGAATATCTTCTCAGTAACTTGCTAAGATGACATAAACTCGGGCAACACGTCATTGAAAGATAAATAGAAATTTTCCTGTTCGGAGAAAGAAAATATCTGAAAATTTGGTAAGGATCTTTAGAATCCAAACAAAAATGTAATATTTACTATTTCAAAGGGATTGTAACCGCCTATATGCTTTATAAATAAAGGTGGAAGCCTTTGGAAAAGGATCAAATTTTGGACATTAGACTTAAGCAATAACAATCAACTTGACATCTTTGCATTGTTCAATCTTTTTGTTCTTCAAATTAATAAAGGATGCTTGCCCTCTCTCCGTTGCCCTTTCTCCGTCTTGAATCTCAGAGTTGGATTTAGAACCCTTTGTGCTAAATCCTGCTTGAACAGTTAATACCGTTTGTGGGGAGGACATCAAAAGATTTCTTTGCACAGAAGTAAGAAAGACACCGTCAATCGCAAGGATGTTAGGAGACGACATCACAATTCGCTCACCCAAAAGAAGAGTTCCTGATCCACTTCAGGAAACTCTCGGGTCAACTCTAAACTCTGTTCAACATCGAAATAGGTCCGCAAAGAAACTCACAAAGTTAATGAGCTCCCTAGACCACCCACAGAGCCACCATCACTCTAAGTCATGGTGCGGAACTTGCTAGCCTTGCAAGAAGCTGCAAATCAAAGGAACGTTGAGTGCTTTGATCAGATCGAAGCTAGGCCAGAATGAACGAGAATGTCTTTCCTTGAGCACAAACCAATTGGCCAAACAAGGAAATACTTGCTAGCGTGCAAAGGAACATGTTCATAAGTACGCCGAGTTTGCAGCAAATCAATGTCTGTGGACAAGGACCGACTCCTACCCAACACATACCCGGACAGTGGGTACCGGCATTGTTGGATGCAGCTACCGTCTTCAAGATGATGGAAGAGATAAAATATCAGTTCAATCAGGCAACCAGCTAAGTACCAAAGATTGGGCAAATTTTAGCTTAAGCTCGCACCTCTCCATTCTGTCCGAGGTTGAGAAGGATCTCGGTAAATTGCAAATTGAGATTATGTTGCCCTTCGTATGACAGGACAACATAACCACTAGAATTCATGAGTGCATTTAACGTAATGATGGCTGGGACAAGATAAAATCCAGATCAAGAATATGCAGCGTATTTTCAAATTTTCGCTCAAAATTTGACTGGACATGCATTGGCATGGTTCATGAAATTGCTCACTGCATCGATTGAGGATTTCAACCAGTTAGCCGAGTTATTCATGAAACAATACACAAATTCATCAACTAGGATACTTCAACTGCGGAACTACGATCCTTGAAACAAGGATCTGACAAACCTCTAAAGTTTTATCTCGCATGATCCTAGAGAATCATGACTAACGCCAAAGCTCGTGACGACATGACAATTAAAGCATTGAGAACCGGTATGGTTAGCGATGAAGCCTGACAAATCGATCTCTTCGTAAGTAGGCCAAGAACAGTCTTAGATGCCCTATGCAGAGCAGCGAGACATGTAGAGTATATCGAGGAAAAGCTGATCCTCGCCAAATATCGTAAGGCACAACGAGACTCAAGAGCAAAAGAGTCGAAAGAAGAGTATCATGAACTGTGGCAACACAGTAACAAAAGCAGAACAAACATGGCTATGGTTTTCAAGTCGGCAAATTTGAAGGCCCAGTTGGGAAGAAATCTTGGAACAATATTTACAATCGGAACGAGTATTGTGTAATTCATAACCGAGCTGGTCATTCAACTTCTAAATGTAAACAGCTGCAGGAGCTACTCGCTGAGAAGTATAGTAAAGGCAAAGTGAGTGTTTCCAAAGAGGAAACTCAAAAAATTCAAGATCTAAAAGCAAAAGGAACCCGAGTTGCGAGAAGCAGCCAGCAAATCGGCAACCCAAGGAGATATCACAGCAGTAAAGGCAAAACACACAAGAAATGAAGTTAAAATTCATGAACCAGGATCTTCAAGGGTAAACGTAGTTGTTATCATGGGAGGTCTGCAGTCCTGCAATGAAACCATCTGATCGATCAAAAAGTATGAGTGGAAAGTAATAGGTGCGATCAACCTTAAGCCTACGAATCTATCGCGGAATTCAAGTTAGTAGACTCAGAAATATCTTTCACTCAAGAGATCTCGAAGGAATAAATTTCTCGCACAACAATCTGTTGGTCATCACACTCCGAGTTGTCGACTGCAATGTATCTCGAATTCTTATCAACACTAGAAATTCAGTTGATTTGTTCTTCAAAAATACTCTAGAACAGATGGTGTTACCAGACATGAGAATCAAACCGGTGGATAGAAATTTAACCGTGTTTGACGGAAGTTTGATCCATGCAATAGGAACTGTTAAGCTTTCTATTCGAGTTGTATGAATTACGAGATGGATCAAGCTTTTGGTAGTCGACAAGCCGCTGATCTACAACATTATCCTCAGAACCCCATGGATTCATGGAATGAAAGCTATCCTGTCAAACTATCATCAATGTGTCAAAATTCCAACTGGCAAGGGTATCTACATGCTGCGAGGAGATTAGAAAATGTCTCGAACGTGTCTAATTGTTGAGTTAAAACTACGTTACAAATCATCCATGATCACGGCATCAATCAATAACAAGTCCATTTCGGAGCCTCCAGCTCCCAAGAAACCAGATAAATCAATGATCGAGCTTATTAATATCGATCTATCAGACTCGGAAAAATATGTCAACATCAAAGTTAACTTAGATAAAGATATCTGGGAAACACTAATTTGACTTCTAGAGCATAATGTGGTGAAATTTTCCTGGTCACCAAAGGATATGCCATAAATTTCTTCAAGAATAGGAGTCATAGGCTGAACGTCGACCTGACATATAAGCTAATTAAGCAGAAAAGACAGAAACTTGGTCCAGAAAGGACCAAAGTAGTCATTGATGAAGTCAAGAAGTTGATAGATGCATGATCTATTGTTGAGGTGAAATATCTTGAATGGTTAGCCAACCCGGTCGTGGTTCTAAAGAAGAATGTAAAATGCCGATTCTGCATAGATTTTACCGGCTTAAACAAGGATTGCCCAAAGGATAGCTTTCCCTTACCAAGTATTGATCAAATCGTTGAGGCAACAACATGGAACAAACTTCTTTCATTTATGGAAGTCTTCTCGGGTTATAATCAAATCAGGATGCACCCAGACAACATGGAAAAGACTTTGTTCATAACTGAGTGGGAACGTATTGCTATAAGTTCATGCCTTTTGGTGCTAAAGAATGTTGGAGCAACGTACCATCGACTTGTCAACAGAATGTTCGTAGAATAACTTGGTCAAACAATGGCAATCTATATCAACGATATGCTAGTCAAATCCAGGAAAGCTGAGGATCACGTGGATCACGTAGCTTGATGCTTCAAGACATTAAATGAATACCATATGAAGCTAAACCCGCCTTAATGTACCTTCAGAGTAACTTCAGAGAGTTCCTCAGATACTTGTAACTATGAGAGGAATGGAGGCCAATTCTAAGCAAACTAAGGCAATACAAGAATTGCCTTCTCCAAGGAACACACGAGAAGACAAAGGCTTACTGGACGAAAAGTCGCCTTAAACAGATTTATATCTCGGTCAACAGATAAATGCATCCCATTCAATTTGTTACTCCATGGAAACAAGAACTTCAAATAGGACGAGAAATGCAAGAATGCATTCTCCGAGGTAAATAAGAATTTGTCAATACCATCGATTTTTGCAAAACCCAAAGAAGGAGAACAACTCTACCTATACATCATAGTTTTGGCATTAGCAGTAAGCAATGTACTAGTCCGGGAAGATCAAGAATTCAGCATCCTATCTTCTACACCAACAAGCTCTTGATGGAGCTGAGTCTTGGTAGCCGACAACAAAAAGACACGCTTTGGCAGTTGTCACTTCCTAAAGGAAGTTGAGACCATATTTTCAGTCTCATACAATTATCGTTCTAACTAGCCATCCATTAAGGTAAATCGTGCATAGTCCTAATCAGTAGGGAAGGTTGATTAAGTGGGCTATAGAACTCAGTGAACATGACATCGAGTACAGAGGAAGAACTAGCGTTAAGTTACATGTCCTTGCGCATTTCCTCGTCGAGTTATCTCCCAAGTTGGAACCATTGAAACTAAACAAAACTCTTCAGTCTGGAAACTCTTTGTCGACGAATCATCTTTACAACATGGATCTGGAGTTCGAATTTTGCTAGAAAGTCCAAATAGGGAAATATTGGAGCAATCCTTCTGACTTGCTTTTCTAGTCTCTAATAGCAAAGCCGAATATGAAGCGATAATCACAGGAATCCGACTTGTGAAGGAAATCAGAGCCTCACAAATTAAGTGTTATTGCGATCGACAGATAGTCGTTAATCATGTCAATGGCGGCTATGACACAAAGAACGACCAAATGGAAACATACTTGAAAATTGTTAAAGACCTAACAAAGGAGTTATAGTTCAGAATTAACAAGATCTCATAATCTGAAAACATATCAGCCGATGCGTTAACAGCTTTAGTGTCAACAACTGATCCCATCCAAAGGAGGACTATTCTACTTGAAAGTATAGATATACCAAGTAACAACTTGCCAAAAGGAGACTTCATCCTTGTCTCGGCAATTGCTGTTATAACAGAAAAAGCCGACATGGATATCAGCAATCACCTTCAGCCAGGTGAGAGCAAGACCGATTAGAGAGATGAAATACTCGCATACATCATTGACGGTGAAACTCCAAAGGATAGATGGAAAGCACGCTGACTCAAGGCTAAATGCGCTTTCTATTCACAAATCGATGAAAAGTTGTATCGAATAAGTGTGAATGGCACCCTACTCGCATGTATACACGAAGATGAGACGAGACGAGTTATACAAGAAACACATGATGGAGGCAGAGGAAACCACACTGGCAAACGCTTGCTCATGCATAAGATTCGAACTTTAGGATTCTTTTGGCTCAGAATAGTGCAGGATTGCCAGCAATATACAGAAAAGTATGATAAGTGTGAGAGACACAAGCACATCATTCACGCTCTGAACAAAGAGTTGACATCTTCTATAACACCTTACCCGTTCATGCGTTGGGTGATGGATATACTCGGACCTTTACCGTTATCTCTCTAAAAGAGGTTTATGTTCATAATGACGGATTACTTCTCCAAGTGGGTCGAAGCTAAAGCTTATTCTCAGATTAAAGATAAGGATGCGGTCAAATTTGTCTTGAAAAATATTATATGCCAACATGGTTTGCCTTACAAAATCTTTACCAATAACGGTTCTTAAATCATCTCGGCAAAGTTCACAATTTTTGTGCAAGGCGGAATACCTGAGTTCTATGCTGCAAAATCCTCAAGGCAATGGGCAAGCTGAAGCAACGAATAAACATCTTTTGGATGGCATCAAAAAGCGCCTCAAAGAAAAGAAAGGCAGCTGGTTTGACGAGTTGGATGGAGGCTCTGGTCTCATAGAACAACTCCGAGACGTTTGACAGCCTGAACTCCTTTCTCCTTGTCTCACGCAATAGAGGCGTTAGCTCTTGCTGAAGCCGCTATACTGACTTTGCATCGCACTCACTCTCCAAAAACTGAAGAGTCGAACAATGATGCAATGTAAATAAATGTCGACAAGTTGGAAAAAGAACGAGATGACGCTTTACTCTGCATACAGAACTATCAATATCAAGCGGCTAAGTATTACAACAAGAAAGTTTGAGGACACCATTTTGCTGAAGGTGACCTCATTTTTTTGAAAGGTGTTTGAAAACAATTCGGAGCTAAACGCAGGAAAACTTGGAGCTAATTAGGAAGGGCCTTACATCATTTGTAAGTCGCAAAACCCGGAGTTTACGAGATTTCAACAATGGACGGAGAGATGATTATACGAAGCTGGAACTCTATCAAATTGAAGCGATACTACTACTAAGGCCATGCCAACTCAATGCTTTTTTCGCATCAATTGATGCCTTTTTTACATCAATTGATGCCTCTTTAGGTTTCTAAGTATGTAATCAGAAGTCGTTTTGGGTTGATCCCTTTCGTATTACGTAGGTAACCTTTGGGTGCAGCTAAAACTTAATAAAATCATTATAAGTTGCCAACTCGGCAAAAAATAAAATATCATGGCATATTCTCAAAATAAAGCCGAGTCTTAAAACTTCATCGAGTTTAACCTCATAAAACTTATTACGAGATTCAGTTATCACGCTAAAGCTAAGATCAAATTCTCGCAATTCTGCCGATATCAATTTTTTGCAATTATGCCAAGATCAATTTCTCGTAATTATGTCGAGATCAATTTCTCAGAGTTATGCCAAGATCTTTTTCTCGTAATTATGTCGAGATCAATTTCTTGCAATTATGCCGAGATCAAGTTCTCGCAATTATGCCGAGACATAGTTCCGTACATAATGTCAAAATTTATTCTTGCAAAGACCAAATATAGTTTTGTACAGATATGCCGAGACCGCATTTTCAAATAAGACAAAAAATAGTTTTGTACAGAAATTCGAGATTTATTCTCGTGAAGACAAAACATAGTTTTGTACAGATATATCAAGATCGAGTTCTCAAAAAATATGAAACATAGTTTCGTACAGAAGGTCGAGATTTATTCTCGCAAAGACAGAACATAGTTTTGTACATAAAGACGGGATTTATTCTCGCAAAGATAAAACATAGTTTTGTACATATTTGTCGAGACCGAGTTCTCGAAAAAGAGGAAACTAAGTTTCGTACAGAAAGTCAGTATCTAATCCTACAAAGATAAAACATAGTTTTGTACAAAAATGACAAGGTCTAGCCCTCTCTAAGATCAAAATTCGAATACAAATTTCTGAGATCCGAATCTCCGAAATAACCTTTGAGATTCAACTTTCGAACAATCTTTAAAGGTGAGTCTTAAAATCTCAGCTTAGCAAAAAGAGAAAAGAGTTTATGAGTCTAACTCTCACAAAAGCCTAAATGACGGGTTTACGCCCAAACATTTTGAGACCCTAGCTCTTGCTTTCATTGACATAAGAATTCTTGCAACTTTTTTCTATTACGTCTGAGTAGTTAACTTGGCATAATAATGAAAGAAACTTCAGCTGTTTTCAAATATTTCATTTCTTTAGTAAACTGAAATTGTTACAGTCGAAGGTATCAAAAATAAAACGAATAATCAAGTTCATTTCATATCTTTTAAACAGGAAAAGTCATTTAAATAATAACTATAGCAATTACAGAAAGTTGTAAAATCAAAAACAAGGAGACCTCCGGAGATTGGTCAGAGAAAAGTTGATGTGCTTCTGTGAATCAAGTCTCACCTAGAGCAGTAAAAGTCTCCCCAACTTCAAACACCAGGACAACCAAGTTCTCAGGAAGAAGTGCTGTCAATATTTCACTGTTGACAATTTCCTTGAATTTTTCCAACTCGACATTCACGTGATCGGTGATCACCAAAGAGATACTGAAGCCTTGATGCGACACATTAAATCAAGCATTGATCCTCTCAAAGCGAGATCCTAGCCATGGAATTGGGAGTATGAGAGTGGGGCGCTCAAGTTGACCTCAAGGTCATTAAAGCGAGCATCAATCCTCTCAAAACGACTGGGGAGTTGTTCATTCAATCCTTGGAATATTCTCAGCTTTCTGGAATTCAAGGCTTCGTGAAGTCGGCAGTCAAAATTCTCTTTGATAGAGTCCACCTCGTACTGAAGCTTGTCCAAAGCATCATTTGCCTTTTTGGTGGCCTTTAAAGCACTGCCTTGATCTGTCTCAACGCAATCCAGCAACTCAAAAAGAAACGCATTCTCCTTTGTCAACTTTAGGAGGTTATCATGTTCATGTCTCAACTCGGCCCTTACTCGGACAAGCTCCTCCTCAACCACAGAAAGTCGAGATCGAGCCTCTTCCGTCTCAAGATGAGACTGCCAAGACAGACTAGCAAGATGGGCAATCCTTTGCGCACTCTCATCGGGATGAGCACAAGATTGCCCTCGGTCCAACATTATGTCGTTCAAATGGGCAATAAGCTAGTTAAAAGAAGAATGCAAGAAAACAAACAGTTAGAAAATCACATAAAAAATAAATAGATCAAACTCGGATCCGAGTCAAATGCAAACTTTGAAGAGCAAATAGGTCATCTCCTCATATTCCTCTCAGTTTTGCATCTGATCGGGGGAAGGGAGAAGGTTCGAATAAGTCCTTATGTTCATAAGATCCATGCACATAATTCGGGATGATAGAATGGACGTCATACTCGTATGACTATGAGTAAAGCGGAACTCAGCACTTCTCCTCCTCGGGGTGCTGGAAGGAGAAGCCCCAGATGCGTCGGCGGATGACCCAATCTGCAAAGCATCGATTATTGACCTCTTCAGAGGTCACGAGTCGTTTTGGCCAGAATTCTGCCTGGCAAGAGTCAAAGCAGAAGCCATAGCTGTAGCAGAGGAGTTGAACGAGGAACATTCACCCTAGCATTTTCTTGAGAACGAAGAGTACTCACCTTGTCCATAGCAGAGAATATTTGGAAATTTGAAATTGTCGACACCCATCGTTAAGAGAAATTCTTAAGACAAAATAAATCAAAAAGATTGACTAGGAAAGTAAAAAGGCGGAAGAAATTTGGAGTATGCTGAAGATAAGTAAAAAGTAAATGACAAAGGGGCGGTTTTTATAGAAATTTATTGGAAGCCCGAACGACAAAAAACGGTAAAAGAATATTTAGCCAGTTACGCCGTGAAGTAACCCAATCGCAAGCTGACATGTGGACCAAAGATTCCAGAAGCAGGTAACTTTTAATGAGTGGAAATTGTAATCATGTTTTTGAGGCTTGGGGGACAAGTATTGGAGGTGGATCTGAGATCCTACTTTGGTCCACGATAACAATTGATGGATGAAACCACCCAAGTCCTGAACTTGTCAACTCAGTTAAGAAATCATCTCGGGCATTCATTACTATCTCGGACGAATATCTTCTTGGCAACTTGCCGAGATGACAAGAACTCGGGCGATACGTCATAGAAAGAATGGAAACTTTCCTGTTCGGATAAGGAAAATATTCAAAAATCTTGTAAGAATCCAAACAAAAATGTAACTTTCCTATTTAAAAGGGATTGTAATCGTCTCTATACTTTATAAAAAAATGTGGAAAGCTTGAAAAAGGGATCAAATTTTGGGCATTAGGCTTGAGCAATATCAATGAACTCGGCATCTTTGTATTGTTCAATCTCTTTGTTCTTCAAATTAACAAAGGATCCTTGCCCTCTCTCCCTCTTGAATCTCAGAGTTGGATTTAAAATCTTTTGTGCTAAATCCCGCTCGAACAGTTGGCTCCGTCTGTGGGAAGGACATCGAAGCATTTGTTTGCGTAGAAGTAAGAGAGAGATAGTCAATCGCAAGGATGTCAGGAGACGACATCATGATTTGCACACCCAAAAGAAGAGTTCTTGATCCACTTAAGGAGCAAATAGATCCAACTCTCGGATTAACTCGACATCTTTGCATTGTTAAAATTAATAAAGGATCCTTGTCCTCTCTCCCTCTTGAATCTCAGAGTTGGATTTAGAACCCTTTGTGCTAAATTTTGCTGGAACAATGCCTAATTATTTTGTTTGATGATTGGTAATGTTCAATTTTTTTTTTGTTTTTTTTCTCTTTAGGCGTGTTTTGGATATAATTATTGTTAGACTTTTTTAGAAATATGTATGATTTTTTGTAATTTTATTTTAAAATGTTATATAAATTATATATATAACTTATATAAACACAATATTATAAAGTAAATTTTATACTATTATCCGGGGTAAATTTATATCGACCAATCATCTTTTGATCCAGAGGTAATCTGTTTAAGTAGGATATAGCGCAAAGGTTCAATATTCAACTCTAAGATTTAATAGGGAAGATGTATAAGGATTCTATCTATTAAGAAAGCCAAGAGAAGATATAAAAGTGCCGAGTTACTTATATTTCTTTTGTATCAATTGTAGAACATGGTCTCTTTGTGGAGACTTCCTCCTCTATTTATAATGCATAGAGGCGGTTACAAAGGATCTTGAATAGGAAAAATTACATCTTCTGTTTGAATTTGATGCAATCTCAAAGATTTTTGCGGGATTTATAGAAATATTCCATATCGATAAAGGAATATTTCTATTTTGCTTCCTGATAACGTGTCAGCTGAGTTCCTCTGTTCTTTAGACAAGATGAATTACCAAGAAGAATATTTTCTGAGTTAACATTTAATGACCTAGACGCTATCTTGGCCATTTTGCCATGTTACCGAGTTAACTACTTAGCGGGGCTTATATCGTTTGTTGCCCATGGACCAAAGAGATGTGATCTGGGATCCGCCTCCAACAATTATTCCCCCAGATTCAGAATATTGTCTCGGAATTTTTGAGTCGGAAAAGTTGACCTGCTTTTAGAATCTTTGGTTCACGTGTTATGCTTCTATTGGTGCTTTCTGTGATTTGACAGGCTACACTTCGGTTATCATTGTGCGACGTATCGGCTTCCTAATAAATTTCTATAAATACCGTGTGATTTTCTTCAAAATTCACTTTTATCTACTCCTCAAATTGTCGAAGAGGTAACTTCTCTCTCTACTCTATATTTTTGCTTTTCTGTTTTGCTAAGACGCCGCAATTTTCATTTTTCTCCACCACCTAGTTATATTTACGAGATGAAAAGGATCATAGCTGAATCTTAATCTAGTTCTTGTTCCAACGAATCCACTCCTTCTGTTCAGGGTTCTCCGATGATGTCGAATGTGATTGTGAAAGGGCATCATCTAAGGATTCTAATGCTGAGATGGATGCTTGGGAGCGGCTAATCATCTTTCTTAATTCCTCCAAGGACTAATCAACCTGGGAACTCTTCTTCCCAGGATGTGATGATGATGTTGATTCCTGAAGATGAGTTGGAAGAATTTCAAAGATGGCATGACACTCTCAAAGTGGGTGCATTTTCGATCACTGAAAGAAAACTTACCAAGGCTTTCGCAAAATATCCGGCCCTGGAAAAACTAAAGATATGATACGCGAGTCCAAATAAGAGGGCCTAGACTCCTCTGGATGGTTTCGTAGCAACGTACAACTGGTGGTTTTCGGAAGCTCTGATGTGGATTCCGATTCCCCAACTTCTTCTCAATCATTGTTCAGTGCGGGGTATTGTGATGACTCAACTCAGTTCTTCGGGAATAAAGAACATCCTTAGGGCTTTGATTCTTGGGAACGAGTGTGGCTTCATATCTTTATCGAATTCTGTAAGGATATGACTTAATTGATTACACAACCTCTTGATAGAACTTATTACCTCAAGGCCAAGTCAGGTCTACGTTTTCTTGATGAATATTCATCAAAAATCACGAATTGTATGAACTGCTACTTTTTTTTTGTGTCGACACAAACTTATTTCTTACTTCTGATTGGGATTTTGAGGATGCTTGGGCATGAGATGCCGGTAGATTCTATGGCATCTCAGCAATTTTCTTTGTATTTCATGCTTTAATTTACTACGTCATCTTTGTTGTTTACTAAGAATTCTTTCCTGTAGTAAATCATTATTCTAGAACTTCACTCCGCAATTACCAAGCTAAGGTTGAGTAGCTTCTTCAAATTCCTCAAATTAGTTGGAAGAAAATTCATGAGGGTCTTCTTACTCGGGTGGCGACTCAAGTTACTCAAAGTAATTCCCCTTCTCCTTGTTATATCTCCGAGGAATTTACCAAGTAAGAGTTATGAAAGGATTTAACCAAACTCTCTTTACAGGATACTTTAAACAACTAAGGAGTAAATGGGTGTCGATGACTTTCAGATACCCGGCATTATGGGTGACATTAATGCTATTCTCGATGAAGGGCTGCTTTGGTATAACGAGACTAACAGACCTATGATTGGAGGATCCGTTCCTGAACCAATTGATAGGAAGGAGACTAGTAATCTCCTTAACAAAACAATTTATGTGGCCAAATTATCATCTGGTCTCAATGTTGCTAAGAATCCTACTCCTGCCATCATTGATGATCCTGAGGCAGAGATTGTTAAGATTTTGGGGGCTTCTTGCCTTTTAAAAGAAAGGTAAAAATCCCAACTAAAGCAAAGAAAAATACTGCTGAGGATGTGGATGTCTCGGCTAAGGTCTCGAATTCTTTTGCTAAATGCTTGAGTAACAAGGTGATTAGTTGTTGTTCGATGATGTCAGGTCGCTTGACTGCTCTTGAAGTTGTAAAGAAGGCAGCTGCAAAACGTAAGGCCTCAAGTCCTTCCTCCGAGATACCCCCAAACAAGAAAAGTAAAACTATTGGGAACTTTCGCTTTGACTATAAATTCTAGGAGACGGCACCATTCATGAGCTTCAAGACAGAGAGCGCCAACTTGAGGCGACATTTCAGGAGTACCTTAGATGTGCTTCTTGCTCCTGCCTAGATGCTAAAATAGGAAGGAGTATGAAGAAACAACAGTGAAAATGTTTAAGATTGGTTTCAAAAAAAATTTACTTTCTCCTTGTTTATCCTGAGTTCTTAATGCGAGTTTCTTGTTCTCGGCTCATCTCTCAACTAAATTGGGTTCATCTTGGTCGCGAGAGAACTTTAGCTTCTCAGACTGAGAACACTGGAAAGCTTAATGAACTGGCTGACCAAGCTGGTAAGTCTCATCTCGAAGCAGTTGAAGCTAAATCTTCGCTATAAAGGGGAGCGAGATAAGTCCCTTAAAAAGGCTAAGGAGATCTCCGCTATAAAGGAAGCTTTAAAATGTGCCAAGGAGGATTGGTGTATTGCTTTCAAAGCTACTGAGAAGGCCACTGCTGTTGTCTCGTCGCTCTAGATCAACTTGGACGAGATCAAAGGTAAAATTGTCTTTTGTTTACATGATGATATTGCTTTGGAAAAGCTAAAAGCTTATAAAAAATTATCAGGTCAACTCTCTAAGCGTTTTGGGATGATTGCGCCAAGGTTTAAGGACCTTGAAGTAGGCCAGGATGCCCGCCTTATTCTCTCTTAATATACAACGGTTGTCAGCATTATTCGATTTTTCCAAAGTCGGAACGTCAAGGTTCCTTTTCGATTGGTTGAGCATGTTGAGGCTAAGTTGGAGAATGCTAAACTAGTTGTTGAGGCCGAAGTCCTCACATTGTTGCTCCTCGACGACCTTGTCGTTCTGATTTTTTAGATCGGAGAAACTTCAAGTTTGTCTGCGCCAAATCTATGGAAGAGGTTTAGCTTCCCAGGATGAATATGTAGACCCAAATGAGATAGCTGCTGTAGGGATTAGTGATTGTCCTCAGGTTAGTATAAAGGATTTTGAACTCGTCACCCTTTATCTCGAATGATTTAATGAATACGGTTCAAATGATGATATTGTTTTTCCAAAGGTTGCTGATGGAAGAGGCATAAAGAAGAAGATCATGACAGAGATAATCAATATCGACTCCTAGATCCCTGGCGTCTTATTCCTTTTGTTGTAGTTACAAGTCCGTTTATTAGGACCTCTTTTTGTTGATCTTGTAGCTAGTCCTATTTACTAGGACTTTGTAAAAACTTTCTGCATTAAGGGGTGAATACAAACTTGGTTATTTTGCTTGTTTTACTGATTTTTATTAGGTTTAACTTACATGAGAAGTAGTCTCGATTCTTTATGCAAAAACAAAGTTTAGAGTTACGATTTGCGAAAAGCTAGGTCTCGACTAGCTGTGAAAAAACAAAGTTATGGCTTACGATTTGCGAGAAGGTAGGTCTCTGCTTGTTGTGCGAAAACAGAGTTTTGATCTCAGTAAAAGAGTTTGAGACTATATCTAGATTCTAGAGATAGACCCTGCTGTTTGGCCCTTAATAAGAATGAATCTCATAGGCTCTTTTATATCTTTCGAGATAAGAATCAGTGAGATTTTAAGACACGACTTAGGTCGAGCAAGATTTTTAGACTCCGCAAGATTTTAATACTTCACATAGATTGTACAAAATTTTAAGACTCGGCTTAGATTGAGCGAGATTTTAAGACTCGGCTTAATTTAAACGAGATTTTAAAAATCGGCTAAGAGAGTATAGTATTGGCCATAATCAAGATTTTAAGACTTGGTGTTAGAGAGCAGGGTCTCCATTGTAATCGAGTTTTTAAGACTCGAGGAAAGTAGGGTCGACCATGATCAAGATTTTATGACTCGATATTCGAGAGTAGGGTCAAACGGCCTACTTATAGCCTTTTCCCCTTTATTCGGGGACTTCAACGAAGGCGATTGCCCGGTCCTCTTTCATGTGGAATGAAGGGCGGGGAGGATAGGGGCCTCGCGCGTACTGATGCCCCGGCTTGCCCCCGGGATGAGGCCCACAAATAGCCCGAAATAACAATTTGATTTTGAAATCAGTTGTGATCAAGATTTTAAGACTCGATGTTAGAGAGTAGAGTCTCAACCGTAATTAAATATAGATATTTCTCTTCTTTCATTTTTTTTCTTTTTTTTTCTTTTTTTTAGTGCCGATATGGCATGTCTATTGCTTGGATCCTTATAAGGATTTTATTAAGTTTTAGCTGCTGCCAAAGGCTACCTATGTACTCCAAAGAGATCAAGCCAAAAAACATAGTTTTGATTACATAGTTTAAATATTAAAAGGCATCAAAGAGTGATGCACACGGTGCCAAGTTGGCATAGCTTTAATAGTAGTACTGCTCCAAGTTGATTTACTTCCAGCTACATGGAATTTGTTCTCTTTCCATAGTGGCAAGCTTGTAAACTCTATGTTTCACCACTTTAAAGATGATATATTGTTCGTCCCGATTGGCGCCGAGTTTCCCCGCATTAACTCTAGCAGTGTTCTCGAACACTTTTCTGAGTACGAGGTCCCCTTAGAAAAAATATCAACTTCGAACCTTTTTGTTCTAGTATTTTGCATCCTATTGTTGGTAATTCTGTACGCGAAGTAATGTGTCATCTCTGGTTTCTTCAAACTCGTTGAGATTTGTTTCCATTGCGTCTTTGTTCGAGTCATCATTAGTAGGAAGTTGCTCCAAAAATTTGGCACACTTGCTTTAACGGGAGCTAAGGCCTCCATTCCGTGAGATAACGAGAAGGGATTTTGGCGTATTCATGTTCACAGCTTTGTTTGATGTGACCAAAGTACTCTATCTAACTCGTCTGCCTAGCAACCTTTCTTTTCATCTAGTTGTTTCTTCAATCCGTCTAAAACCTGCTTATTGGTTACTTTAGCTTGTCCATTTCCTTATGGATTGCAGAGCGTCGACTTGCTAAATTTGTGAATTTTGCTGATATAAACTGCGAACCATTATCTCTGAAAATTTCATATGGAAAGCCGTGATAACAAACGATGTTCTTTCTGAAGAATTTCACGACATCTTTATCCTCGATTCGAGAATAGGCCTACGTTTTGATCCATTTGGTGAAGTAATCAGTGACTATCAACATGATTTTTTTTGGCTGAGATGATGGTAAATGGCCTACTATATCCATTTCTCACCGCTTGAACGGATAAGGCATTATGAAAAATGTTAAATCTTTGGTTGGGGCTTGATTCAAAGGGGTGTGTCGCTGGCACATTTCTCACTTTGCAACATACTTTTTGCAATCTTGTGCCATGGTTAGTAGTAATTACCTAAAGTTTGGATTTTTTTTATCAAGGATCGTCCACCTAAATGGTTGCCTCCAGCTCTTTCATAAGTTTCCTGCATTACCCGTCTTGTCTTGTCGTCGTGGATACACCTAAGTCAAATTTCGTTTACGCTTTTCTAATACATATTTCCATCGATTTGGGTGTAATTGGCGTATTTTGTTTTAAGTCTTCTTTTTGTTCATCTATCCTCTGGAGTTTCTCCATCCAATATATTTTCTAGGATCTCATCTCTCCAATCATTAATTTTTTTGACCAGAGGGTCAGGTTTTGAGCTTGTCATGTCGGATTATTCTGCGGCATCAGAAATCACCATGACGATAGCGAAGTATTTCGTAGGCACCTGGATGCTTTGTTTGTCAATACTCTCTACTGAGATTATATGCCTTTGGATATGATCAGTTGTAGACGCTAAGGCCACTAAGGCTTCAGGCGAAGTGTTCTCTGCCTAGAGAATTTTACTGATTTTAAACTTCAAGTCTTTGATAGAACCTTGACAACTTTCAAGTAGGCCTCCATCCGATTATTATTCATATTGTAACCACTGTTAGCCCGATTATTAACCAGTTGTGAGTCACAATAGCATTGAATCTGAGTTGCACCTATTTCTTTTGCAAGTCAAATCTCGGCAATAAGTGCTTTGTATTTGACTTCATTCTTTGATGCTTGGAAAGCTAGTTGGAATGATTGCTCTAAAACTTCCTTGGTTGGAGTCTCTAATCGGATTCTGACTCCGGATCCATGTTGTGAGGATGATTCATAGACGAAAAGCTTCTAAACTTGCAGAATCTCTTATTATTCCTTAAGTTCTAACTTGGGAGCTAGTTCGATCAAAAATCTTGCCAATACTTGTGATTTGGCTCTGGTCCTCCCCTTGTACTCGATGTTGTACTCACTGAGCTCGATAGCCCATTTGGCTAATCTTCCCAGACTGATCCGGGATGTGCAATATCATTTGAAGTGGGTGATTGGTTAGCACAATAATTGTGTGAGATCTGCAACTTCCTTGCCGAGACAACGACTACTAAAGCAAGCTTTTCTATAGACAGATATCAGGGTTCCACACCGTTGAGAGATTTGCTAACATAGAAGATAGGATGCTGATTTCCATGATCCTCTCTGGCCAAGAAGTTGCTTGCTATTGATGTCGAGACTGTGATATACAAATAGAATGGTTCATCCTCTTCTGGATTTGCCAGAATTGGTGGTGTAGACATATACTTCTTCAACTCGGAGAACACACTCTCGCATTCTTTATCCCACCTGAAATTCTTGTTTCCCCGCAATACTTGGTAGAAATGGAAGACATTCGTCTGTTGACCGCGATATGAAACGGTTTAATGCGACAATTCCTCATGTGAGGCGTTGGACTTCTTGTTTACTTTTAAGAGATGGCAACTTCTGAACCATCGTTATCTGTTTGGGATTCACCTCAATTCCATGTTGTGTGACAATATAATCAAGGAACTCGTCCGACGTCACCCCGAAAGTACATTTTGTCGGGTTATGTTTCATTCGATACTCATTTAACATTTTGAAGCATCGAGCCAGATGATCCACATGGTCTTTAGCTCTCCTTGATTTGACAAACATATCTTCAATGTAAACTTTCATTGTTTGACTAAGTTGATCAGCAAACATCTTGTTTCGAGACGCTGATAAGTAGATCCCGCTTTCTTCAAACCAAATGGCATTACCTTATAGCAATATGCTACTTGTTCTATTATAAATGACTTTAGTCGTCGGGATGCATCCTTATTTGATTATATCTTGGGAGTGTGTCCATGAAGGATATAAGCTCATTCCTTGTTGTGGCTTCGACGATATGATTAATATTGAGTAAAGGGAAACTATCTTTGGGATAAGCCTTGTTTAATTAGGTAAAATCGACGCAAACTCGCCATTTTCCATTCTGTTTAGGAACTACAACCGGATTAGCTAGCCACTCTGGATATTGAACTTCAACAATTGACTCGGTGTCCTTTATTTTCTTAATCGCATCATTAACTGCCTTGATCCGTTTTGGACTCAGTTGCCTTCTTTTATGTTTGATCGGTTTATACATCGGATCAACACTTAGTTTGTGACTCGTTATCTTTGGATCAGTCTCGCACATATCTTTTATAGACCACTCGAAGGTTCAGATATTTTCTTCCAACAGCCGAATTAGTTTCTCTCAGATATTTCTGTCCAAGTTTTTACCGATACTGACACATTTTCTGAATCAGTCAGGTCAATATTTACGAGTTCAACTGTTGAAAAATATGGCTTTTCGGGTGCAATAGGTTCCGAGATACCTTTTCCACTAGCTAATGTCGTTATCATACAGGTTTTATTGCGTAGTTTTAACTCGGCAATACAGCATGTCCTTAAAACTTTTTAATCTCCGCAAAGAGTAAATATCTCTATATCGGTTGGGACCTTCACGCATTGATGATAATTTGATGAGATAGTTTTCATCGAATGTGTCCAAGGAATGCCAAGGATGATATTTTAGATTAGTGTTCTTTCAACTACTAATAACTTGGTACACCTCGTGTTTGCTAAACAAATTGGTAGTTTGACAATCCCTAATACGATAATCGAACTCCCATCAAAGGCAGTTAGGGTTCTGTATACCAGCTTAAGCATGACATCTGGGACTGGGAGTGCCATCTTGTCAAGCGCTTCTTTGAAGATTAAATCCATCGAGCTTTCGGTATTTATAAGAACCTTGGATATGTTACAATCAGTGACTCTAAGCTTCACAATGAGTAAATCGTTATGAGGGAAATATACTTCCTCCAAATTTTCTGCCATGAAAGCAACATTCGTGTTGATGGTCCTTAACTTTTCCCCTGAAGCTAGCGGCTTATGGTTGACTACAACTACAACCTCCCGCTCATGCTTCTTGATTGAAGAATTGTATTATAGCAAGATTGTAATCCACCCTTAATGATGTTGACATTTGTTATTGCAGTTTCCAGCTTGGGTATTGTGATTTTGTTCCTTACTCATTTTGCTGCTTCTTTCTTTGCACTTTCTTGATTTGTCAGTTTGTTGGCACCATCTTGTAACTCTACTTCCTTCCATTTCTACATTCAGAAGCAACATGTTTTTTCCTCGGAAACATATACTTCACCTTCAAAGTTGGATGCCCAATGCAATTGTGAAAGGCATAATACTCAATACCGTTATAAGTGTTGTTCCACGTTTTGCCTCATGGTTTTCTTGTATGCTCCTCAGTTTCTCCGACTTAGAATGTTGTTGCCAAACGTCATTTTCCTTTTTTTTGAAATGTTCTCTCGGCTCTTGGTATTCTTTCTTTGAATCCTTTACTTTAGAAACCTTTGGTGCTTTTTGAGCCTTAGTAAGAATTTGTTATTCTTTGATGTATTCGGCATGCCTGGCTGATCTGCACAAGGCATCAGATACCGTAGTTGGCCGATTTACAAAGAGGCCTTCAAGGCCTCATCACTAACCATCCTAGTTCGCACCACCTCAAATGACATGTTGTCACTAACTTTTACTTTGGTTATGATTTTCCAGAAACACCTGATATATAACTTTAAGGTCTCACCCTGTCCGTGCTTCAAGGATCATAATTCTACCGTCGGGGTATCCTGGTTAACAAATATGGCGTATTGCTTCATGAACAACTCAGCTAGCTGATTAAAGTTTTTAATTGACTCGCTCGGTAGCTACGTAAACCACACTAGCGCATCTCCAGTTAAATTTTTGGAGAAAGGTTGAGAGTGCACCGCCTTTTCCTAATTTGGGTGGTAATTTTTACCCCCCCCCCCCCCATCATGACATTGAAGGCGTTAAAGAACTTTTGTGGATTATTTATCCTATTGTATGTAGGAAAGCGGAGTTTTGATCTATGGTTTACCAAGATCCTTCTCAGCCTCCGCAGAAATGGAAAGTTATGGGCTTAAGCTAGAATTCGCCCAATTTCAGGCACCGAACTAGTTGCCTGTGGAATTGTGAGTGCATCTTGTTCATCATTTTCAGAATGATTGTGGCATCTAATGTTGCAGGGACTCACTGCTAAGTTTGAGTTAGGATTTAACCTTGAGTGTTTGTCAACTGAGAACTTAGCGTATCTCCGAAGAGGTTTCTCTGCACACTAGCAAGTATTTCCTCAGAACGCCCATTTGCATGCACAGGATGGTGATTAACTTCTTGAAGCCCGATTCTTGTTTTAATCCGGGCAATACATTCATTACTTCTCTGTTCAGCCGCTTCTATCTCTTAGATTAAGTTCTGAAACATGACCGTAATGTTGGCAGTTTGGTCGGTGGACCCGGGAGGTTTTGTTATGTTTTGAGGTTCTTCTGGGTGGCTCTCCACCGTCTGAACCTGAATCAAGGTCGGACTACAAGACTGATCGAGTTGCTCTAGAAGCAGGTTGACAACTCCTCCTGCAGATGGGCTGATTGTGTTGTCGTTTCTGGACATTGCTGTTGTGATTTCTCCTTGCTCCTTTCCACGTAAAGAAATTCTTTGTTGTCTTCTCTACAGACAGTGCCAATTGTTCGAGTAAGATCAAGCATAAAGGTTCAAGATCCAACTATGAGATTTAATACTGGAGATGGGTAAGGACTCTGTCTTTTAAAGAAGCAAAGAAAAGAGATGAAAGTCCCGAGTTGCTTATATTTCTTGTGTGCCAATTATAAAACATGGTCTCTTTGTGGAGATCTCCTCTTCTATTTATAATGCATTGAGTCGGTTAAAAAGGATCTAGAATAGGAAAAGTTACATTTTTCTAGTTTGGATTCGATGCTTTTCTCAAAGATCTTTGCAGAATTTTTGGAAATATTCCATATCAATAAAGAAATATTTCTATTTGCTTCCTGATGACGTATCAGCCGAGTTCATTTGTTTGTTAGATGAGATGAATTTCCAAGAGGAACATTTTCCGAATTGACACTTAATGATCAAGACGTTTTCTTAGCCATTTTTCCATGTTACCGAGTTAACGTCCTAGCAGGCGTTATATCGTTTATTACCCGTAGACCAAAGAGATGAGATCTCGAATCCACCTACAACAGAATCCAGATCTTTGTTCATATCATGTATAAAATAATATGTTATTTGAATGGTTTGATTATATTTTGACATATGTACTAATGTTGGGTACATGTAATTATTTATGAATATAGTTGTACATTTTTGTAGGGTATGATTATTTTTTACTGAAAGATTATATATTGATAACCAAAATAAGATACATAAGAGGGATATAAAAGCTGGTGGAATACACAAATAACTAAAGAAATATAATCCAAACAAATGAAGCTTTTAAAACAAGTTTTTGAATGGAACTTAGCTAGGAATATAGAGACAAATTCCCAAAAAGTACTACTCTAAAACTGAAGATCAAAGACATTTTCAAGCATTTTGAAGCCTAAATCATGACAAATCTCTTATGGTGAATAAGTATACCACATAGTGAAGATCAATACAACTACCGATAAAAATAAATCTCAAACACCTCCTGGAAGTAGCAAAGTTGAAACCAAAATTTGACTCACTATTTAACGTCTGGAAAGGACCCTTTAAAAGACAAAACCTCAAACTAATTTTGAAAGTACGGACAAAGAGCAAAACAAACAATAATATGGAAGAAACTGAACCCATAGAGCACAACACCTTAACAAACCAGAGAGAAAGCTAAATGACCAAACATAGGATAACAATTAATCGAGAATCAGACTAGAGCCTACATAAAATCTAGACTGAACTACCCAAAAAACTGAACAAAACTAAGAAACCAAACTGGCAAAATAAAACACAATCGCAACAAAATCCAAATTGGGAAAAGGATGATCACCAAGTAGAGCCCGCAGCCAAAAGACCTCATTAGCAAGACATTTCTCAGTGGTATTCTAGACCACCTACACTATTGGGTCTCCAACAAATGGATGTATAGCCTTCAGACGAGATGAGGGACTCATTCTCACCTGTAGAAGCTCATCTAGCTTTTGTGCAAACCACCGTTGGTATGGTAACCCCATGAATGACCACCAAGACAGCGAGGAAGCCATAGGCGAGCTACATACTCTAGCCAAACATCCACCAAAACCCTAATCCAATCTGGATTCTGCTACATTTCGTTGAACAACCTCGTTGGTCAGTGAAACAAAGACAAAAAGGGTGAACAACGTTAATGTTATTGGAGCTATTGATCGTCACTCACCGGAGCACAGAATAGGTGAGCTTTTTCCGCAAATAGGAGAATACAATATAATTATCTAAGAGAAAGCAAATTGCTTTTTCTTTTAGACACAATGGAAATCCATGATCATCTGTTGGGTCTAATTGATGACTTCATCAGAACTAAACATGCTCGAAAAAATGAGTGAATTGAATATTTATTTGAAAATGGATAGTTAGAGACGGTGGTTTGCAAGTGATCTTTGTATTGGAAAGTTGTTTGAAGATTAAAGTTGAATAGTGACACTCTAACCGGTTAAAGTACTATTGCTTAGTATATAGTTAAAAAGTCCACAACATAATTATCATTGTAGTAGTTATTTACATATGTTTAGTTTTGTTATTCACAGATGTTTGACTTGAGAAAATATTGGTTAACTAGATTACTCCATTTAGTTAAAGCTAGTAATCATTAATTTTCAATATTTATTGTGTGTTTATAAAAAAATATCAAAATTTATATACTCATAAATATATTTTTTGTCAAAAGAAAACATTTAATTTAATTTAAAGGACATATTGTAGGTGCCAACAATAAAGATTGTTTTGCCAAAATATCAACCCCCTATCACTATCTCTATTCATGAAATTTTAAAAGGTAAAATCAAAATCCCTAGCAAGAGATAAAATGTCTAAGACGATGCCATAATGAAATTTTGATGGGGTATTTTGAAAAATCACTCTGATGGGTTGTTGTCAATTAGAGAAACGCAAGCTTCCTTATCTTCAAATTCTTGGCATTGGCTAGAACGTCTCTCAAAGACAACCCTTTCACTGTTAGAGATGAATCCACTGGTGAGTAAGAATTTGATCCTTTTGCAACTTATCCATTATTTTTGGTTCTTAAATATTCATCTTCCTCCTGCAAAGAAAGGTGGTTTCCATGCTCCATTTGTGAAACCGCTCATCACACATGGACGAGATATCATGATTTGATCTGTGTATTGGTTGGGCAGGGTGGTGATTGGGAGTTCCTGCGCAGAACTCCACTTCTTTGCTTCTTCAATTTCTCGAGTCATTGAGTCTCATGCAAAAATGAAAGAATATGTGAAGATCAATTTGGTTCGAGCTGACTAAATATCCCAAATGATCCAAGGAAGTAATGGTCCAAGGAGGTTTCCCACTAGAGGTAAGTTTGTAGATATGTTTTGTGTTTCTTGATTCGATGAACTTTGCATAGATTATATATCCAGTTGGCTAAAATTTTTCTGGATAGGATAAAACTTCCAAAAAAAATTTGCATAATCACAATGGATAAAAATATTTTATGTTGTTTTCTCCTCATTGCATCTCCGACATAGGTCTGATTAAATGAATTTTTATTTCACAAGGTTTGCCGCTATAAGGAGGACTTTTCTCTTTTCCATATGAACATTTTTATTTTAGGTGAAAACTTCCCAAGCCAAATATCTTATTCTAGTCAAAAGCCTGCCTTGTTTTCCCGTTAGTTCAGTTATACTTGAGCGTTAACCTGATCTTGTAGAATAGATGCCCATCTCTAGGGGTAGTCGTTGTGTTAGTTCAGCTCTATATTTGCTATTTTGATTTTCAAGATTTCCTGTTTGCAAGATGGATTGATTTCTCTGATTTTTTTCCACATTTCAATTTGTGGAGCCTTCTATAAACAGGTCACAAACTTTTAAATTGGCATGTTCCAACTTTGCGGGTCAAATGGGGCGGAGACGAGCTAAAGTGGATAGCCACAAATCTTTCCAAAAGTGTGTTAATTGTCCATTTCCAATTTTCTTCTCTAGGTTCTTTAGAAGCTTATTTCCCCGAATAATGCTTCTCCATCCATGATAGGCTTAGACACATGCTTTACATTCCAGCTAAGATGTATTTTTTGTATATTTTTTTATATATACTTTTACTAAAAGGTTGTTGGGATTTAAAATACTTCTCCAACTTTGCTTCGCTAGGAGCGCTATGATGAATTCACTTATATCCCTGAAACCCAAACCTCTAAATATTTCCTTTGTGCCATAGTACCCCGAGCCACCCAATAAATTTTCTTTGATCCGGAATTTGAGTCCTAAAATGACTTAGAGCTGACTGAATGTTTTTGATTAGGCCATCTGAAAGTTTAAACAAACTCATAGCATAGGTAGGGATCGCTGCCAACTTTGATTTTAACATAATGTGCTTCCATGCATGTGAAAGTATTTTGGTGGCTTAGGTGCGAGATTGGTGCTTGATTTTATCGATAATGGATCTGAAAAGATTTCTCATTTTCCTTCCAAAAGTCTCTAGGAGATAACGTATTTGCCCATTCCACCAAATTTTTAAATATGTGGAGTCTGCTCAACTTTGCCTTGCGTTTCATTTGGTGTTTTTTCCCGAATATGACACCAGATTTTGCCTTGTTGATAGTTTGTCCCAAAGCTATCTCATATTCTAACAATATTTCGAAAGATAATTTATGCTTCTCATATTTGTTTTGAATGAAAACATATTATCGTCCACAAAGAGTAGATGATTGAGGCATGGACTATAATTTTCAACTCAAATTTCTTCCAAGGAACCATCCTGCAGAGCCTTGGAGCAAAGCCCGCACAAAAGTGAAGTACATAAGATGAAAATTTATTGAAACAAAGGATCTCTCTGCCTTATCCCCTAGAGGGTATAATAGTTCCTTTTGTTGTTCCATTTATCAATATTGAATAAGACACCATGTTCACACATTTCAGTGTCCCATATCAAGTTAAAACTAAGTCTTTCTAGCACCAGCTTTATGAAATCACATTCTACCGGATCATAAGCCTTACTCGTGTCAGTTTTGATGGCCTTTGATATATAGCTTTTTGTTGTGGATGTCTTTAGATAATGCAAGACTTCATGGGTGATTAGGATATTGTCTTATATCGCTCTCCCGGGGATGAAAGCAGACTAATTCTCTGGGATTGGAGAGTCTAGGATTGTTTTGAGCCTCTTAGTAAGAACCTTTGAAATTATTTTGTAATAAACTTTGCATAAAGCAATGGATCGGTAATCTGCAACCTTCTTTGGATTTTCCACCTTGGTAGTTAACCGAATATGTGTTGAATTAGTTCCTTCAGGTAGTTTCCCACTAATGAAGAAATCCTGAATTTCCTTTTTTAGGTCGTGACAAATAGTTTTCCAGTTTTCCATGTAAAAATCCAACCGAGAACCCACCAGACCTGAAAGCTCTATTTGGGTGAACATCAAAGACTCTATTTCTAATTTCACTTCCACTTAAAACATTAGTTATTTCTTTATTCATAGCATCTGATACGATATGATTTAGTGCTTTGTTAACTATTTCAATCTCCACTTTTCCTTTTGAATAGATTGTTGATAAAAGCAGAGATCACTGAGATGACTCCATCCTCTTTGTGGTAGACTAAACCATATTAATCTTCAGTAACTGAGAATTGATTGATTCCTCTTCTGCCTTGAGTTATTGCATGGAAATAACTCGAGTTGCATTCTCCAAGTTGGAGCCATAAAGTTCTGCTTTGTTGCCTCCAAAAGCATTTGTCTTCTTTGTAAGCTTTTTAAACAGAGTTATTGAGTTCTCTGATTCTACTCTCTTTGTCTTTTGGGTTTGGCATCAGTAAATCAAGTTCTCTTTGCTTATTTTCTACATCATGCTTTCTGAATGCTCTTTTTCCTCATTTTCAGGCTATAATTGCATATCAACATCGCCGAGATCTTCACTCCAATTGGGGCTTGCATGTCAGCGTTCCAATTTTCTGAATAAGTTTTTTCACTTCTAGATTTTTATCGAGTTACCTTTCATATCTAAAGAGACCTTTTATATTTTTTATGGAAGGGGATCATATTGTAAAGATAGAGTGGTGATCATACCCTTCAAAGCGTAAATATTTACTATAGGCAGTGGGAAATTATTTGGACCAGCAGCTGTTTGCCGTTGCTCTATCAAGTCTGCATTTTGAAGTGCTAGTGTCCGTACCCTTTCTATGAGAGGAAATCTCCAGAGAATTTGAGATCAACAGGTTTTTTCCCAGAGTGAATTGTTTGAAATCCAAGAAGGATGCTTTGGCTCGCCTTGGTCCTCCACTCTTCTCGACATTGCTCAAAATTTCATTAAAAGCCCATGTAAGAAACCAGGATTAGTATCTTACTTCAGCCAAAGCACTCAATGTATTCCAGATTTTTTGTCCGTTGTTTGCATTTGGCTTGCCTAATATAAATATTGTGTAGAAAGCTTTTTCAAAAAATCTGATTTTCACATCAATATAGTTATGATCTATATATTGAATTATGACCTCGAGATCCTTTTTCCAGAATAGAGCTAGGCCCCCACCCCTCTTCCATGAAGTGAGAAAATTTTGTAGCAATCATATCCTAGTCGATTAAACATTTGGATAACAAAAGCATCAAGATTTTTGGTTTCAGGTAGAAAGAAGAAATCCGGGTAAAACCTTTGTCGGATATCTCTCAACTGTCAAACTTTTAAGGAATTCTATAACCCTTGACAGTTCCAGCTCATAAAGATTAAGGGGTCTTGGCAGGTGGAACTTGAAAATCCATCTGTTTCTTCAGAGATGCAAGAAAAAGTTTCGCGTTTGGGACTTCAAATTTTGTCATGTTCTCCTCAAGTGGAGGGAAAGTTTGGTGATTTCATGGAGCAGATCATTTGCCAGCATTAAGAGATGGAGAAGTGTGAATATTGATAGCATTACTTTTTGGAGCTTGTACCTATCAAGATGTTGGGTCCCTGTTCCTTTTCTCTTAAGGGTCGCTCTTTTAACATTTCTTTTGGGAGTCACACGTCTTACAATCTATATTTCATCCTCTCCTTGATGTTGATCCTCTAGCAGAGGGCCAAGTCTACTGAATACTGGAGTTCTTACGATGATAGTTTCCTCATGGATAGTATTCCTCGCAACAAGTTAGATTTTGCTAATCCAATTACAGCATTCTCTTGACCAGTGGACCTATCTAATTCATTCCTTGTGACCTGCACTCTCTATAGGATTGACATTGGTGGCTTACTGGACCATGAGGTCTTACAGGTCCTCACGGGCTTCATTGATTACTTCCATAGAAAGATTATGAACTAAGGTGGTAATATTGTTCCTCTAGTCCTAACTTTGGGATATGGAGGGTCCAGCTTCTCTTAAGATATTATCTATAGTAGGGACATTTTATCTTCCTCTAGGGTGATGATCCTCGTATTGCGACAGATCTTCTCTGTGAACTTCTCTCCATTTTATTTCTGAGGATTCGTCAAGTATCCTATAAGAAGAGTTGTAGGAATTAAAGGGCATAGCACTATCTCTGGTTCTGCTGTATGGTTCATAACATCTTGATTATTGTCTTTCAGTCTCTCTTGATGAGTTTTTAAATCATGAGAAGAGTATCTAGACTAATCTCTAAAGAGGGCAGGTGGAAGTCTGCTATACTTTTTTTATTTCTTGGGACTTTTTTGTTAGCAGAGGCTTGGTTATGAGATGGAGAATAATGCTTTTTCCTTAGCTCTGGGCAGTCATGAACTTCATGGTCTAGGTGGTAGCGATGGAAATAGTGCTTCCCAAGTCTCTCATAGACCAAATGAACTGTAATTTCCTGTCCATTGAGGAGTACCACAACTGACTTCATGATGAGGGGAAGCAACCCATTGATATGGGCACGCATTCTTGCTACTAAGGAGGTAATATCTAGCTCTTAGATATGTCATATGTCTTCTCTTATACTTTTGATAGTGCTTTCTGTCCATAGGTTAAGAGGAAGACCCAGAACTTTGATCCAATACGGGATATGAGAGGGGAAATCCTTAGAAGTTGAAGGTTCCCATTTTTGAAGGATTACCATCCATTTTATGTAGTTCCGAGATGAAGGGAATCATCGACCATACCCGTTGAGCATTTGGGTTGGTGAGTCTCCCTATAAAAATGAGAGTATGCTTCCATTCGAGTACAAAGTTGAAGATATCTACAGATTAGTAGGTGAAACTCTGGGAACAGTGCTAACAATTCAAGTAAAGAAAGGGAGAATCCAAGTAGAGTTCCTTTTCTCTAAACCACTGAGTTTCTCCTTTTCTCTAGAGTATAAAGAGGGCAAGGAATCAAAATTGATGTTTGAGTATGAAAAACTTGAAGGTTATTGCAACCTTTGTTATAGGTTGACTCATGAAACTTTAAGATGCTAAAAGGCATAGAAAGAGAAGAAGACCCCACTACCTGAACAAGGGAGAATTCCACCTTCTAGGAGATTAAATTCCTACAAGGGAGCAGTGATTAATGGTCCCGACCAGAAGATAGCTACCAGACATGAAAGCCGTGACAAAAGTCAAAGAACTGATGGTCCAAATAAAGTATAACATCGTGTAACTAGGGAGGTAAAACATAATTCAAAAAGGCCTTTATCTTCCCTAGCTAATGATGGTTTGGAGGTGAAGAAGGATATTGGAGAAACAAGCATTGTATCTCCGCCATTCAAGCTGCATAGATCTCCAAACACTGCAGGTTAATCGAGACACTCTTCCTCAAAAAAGTCTCATATTTCTCTTTCCTTAGTTGAAATTGTCAAGGTATTGACAATAGGATTTCAATAAATTATCTTAGAGAGCTTTGGAAAACCCATAATATTACTGTTATTTCTGAAACTAAGAACAATAATATTTTGATAGAAAAGTATCAATGTCATTTTGGCTATGATTTGCTTATATCTGCAAAACCAAATGGGTTAAGTAGTGGATTAGCTTTATATTATCCAAATTGTTATAATGTCATTTTAAATTATAAAGACAAGAGGATGATTGACATTACATTGGATTTGCATAGCCAAAAATTCCATATTATCTTTATTTATGATGAATCGGATCGAGATTCTATCTAGCATGTCACAAGGAATTTCATTGAATTATTCGGAAACCATGAAAAAGAAAGGAGGGGACTTTACGCCATGCTTCATCTTTCTCAGATTCTAATCAGATTCTTCAAGATTGTGGACTCATTGTATTTTAAAACATAAGAAACTCATGGTTATGGAGAGGTGTAAGAAACACCAACGTTTCCCGTTGTAAATTAGAGAAAGCCTTCAGAAAGGAAGAGTGGCAGATAGGTTTTGATCATAGACTTATTATTTATAGATTTAGTGACCAGATTTTCCATAGGAAGCGTCAGTTCATTTTTTATAGACGTTGGATTGGGAAAGATAAATTCAAATAATCAATTGAAAAATGATGGAAAGGATTATCTTGCCGTCCCAGATTATCGATTATCAAAAGAATTAAAAATATTCGAAAATAAATTTCTTATGAGAGGAGTAAAAATATTCCTTCAAAGAAATAAATAATTATCAGACTTCAAAAGAAATTGGATGATATCCAGAACGATAATTCTAACAGTTCTGCTAAAATTAGCTTGGTCAAATCTAACCTAAAAAGGTATATGTCAATGAAGAGATTTATTGAAAGCAAAAAAGTCAAAAAAAAATGGCTTATGGAGGGTGAGGAGAACACTAGATACTTTCATGACTAAACCGAACAAAGGTGAGCAAAAAATAGGATTATTGGCCTACATGACAATTCTGGTAAATGGCTATCTAAGAAAAATATAATATTGGGGAAGTAGACATATATTTTAATGAACTCTTCCTAATAAATGGGGAGGTCATCGATAGCAAATCTCTAGCTGAGGTTGACAACATCATCACTGCAGCAGATAATAACTTTCTCATTCGGGAAGCCTAGAAAGATGAATGTTAAAAACTTATTTATAATGGACCCTGGTAAAATACCAAAACTAGATGGTATGGCTGCTCTTTTCTTCCTAAATTCATGGGAGGTGGTAAAAATGGATCTGATTAATCTCATTAATGGTTTTCTAATAATAGATCCTCTGAAGGAGGTTTAAATAACATATATATATGTCTTATCCAAAAGTATCGAGGCCAACTTGAGTGACAAAATTCAGAGCTATTAGCCTTTGTAATATGAGCTATAAGATTATATCTTAAGTGCTGTGCACAATATTAAAAAAGATCATTCCCAAATTAATTTCAGAAACACAATCGGCCTTTGCAGCAAGGTGATTGATCTCTGATAATATTTTGATTGTCCACGAGATATTTCATACTCTCCATAATAATAAATCAATCATATGAAAGTACATAGCTATTAAGATAGATATGAGCAAAGTATATGATTGTGTCAAATCGAATTTTGTTGAAAGTCTTCTTAGTAAATTAGGTTTTCATGAAAAAATTATAAGATGTATTATGCATTGTACTAAAAGTGTAGAATATTCTATATTAACTGGAGCCTCTCTAGGACTTCGGCAGGGTGATCCTCTATCTCCATATATTTTCATTTTATGCACAAAAGTCCTAGTGTCAAAATAAAAGAAAGCAGAACAAGATAAGCTGATCTCTGCTATATCTATAGCTAGAGGGAGTCCAATAATTTCACATTTACTATTTGCATATGACAATCTCTTTTTTTGTAAAGCAAATCAGGATGAGGCTACCTATATTCTTAATATTTTGATGGATTATGAGAGGTTCTCTAGGCAGTAGATCTCGAGGACTTCGGCAGGGTGATCCTCTTTCTCCATATATTTTCATTTTATGCACAAAAGTCCTAGTGTCAAAATAAAAGAAAGCAGAACAAGATAAGCTGATCTCTGCTATATCCATAGCTAGAGGGAGTCCGATAATTTCACATTTACTATTTGCATATGACAATCTCTTTTTTTGTAAAGCAAATCAGGATGAGGCTACCTATATTCTTAATATTTTGATGGATTATGAGAGGTTCTCTAGGCAGTAGATCAATTTCGATAAATCATCAATTCAATTTTGTCACTTTTTCCTCGAAGTGGATAAGAGAATACTTCATCAGGTATTAAATATTCACCAAATAGGATGAATGAGTAATTATTTGGCCCTCCCAGAGAGTAATGGAGGAGCTAAGATAAAGGTCTTTTCCTTTATTTGAGAGAAGTTATTAGAATGGATTAATAGTTAGACATTCAAATACTTTTCTAAAGGAGGAAAGTAATTTCTCACTAATTCTATTCTTACAGCATTACTAACATATGGCATGTCATGCTTTTAAAAACCAAGATCGATAATTAAGAAACTAAACGCTGCTATTGCAGTTTTCTGGTGGACAAACCAAGAAAAATTTAAGGGAGTTACCTAAACAAGAAGGTGATCTAGGAATTAGGGACCAAGAGGAATTTAACTCGATCTTATTAGCTAAACAGATGTGAAAATTATTAGATTACCCAGATTCATTATTTGCTAAGCCTCATGGATTTAATTAATACATCAAACCCATCATATGACTGGAGAAGTATCTCTTTGGCTCGCTCTTTGGTTAGTAAGGGCATATATGAAAGTAGGGGATGAGAAGTCGATTGCAGTTTTGAGAGACCCTTGGATTCTTGCTGTCATTCCAAGACCGGCAATATGCAAAGGGCCTAATGTTTATCCAGATCTCACTATAGATCAATTCATTGATTCAAACACTCGCTCCTGGAGAGAGGTTTTATTATGAAAATTTCTTTATCCGACTGATGTTGCTTTTGTCTTAGGCATAACCATCTCTAGTAATCCAAAGACTGACTACTGGGGTTGGTATTTCACGAAGACAGATAGATATACAGTTAAATTTGGAAATCAAACAAACCAAAAGTAGTCAGTTCTTCCAATAGGACACTATGGTCTGACTTTTCAAGCACTACAACAAATGTGGTGTAAATTATATTGTCCTTCAAAACTTAAACATTTCATATAGCAAGCAGTATCTGGTTGTACGATATTCAAAGAAAATTTGAGGCATCATGACATAAAATGAGATACTCAATGTAGTTGATGTAGATTTGATGGAGAAACAATAAATCATGTTTTTTTGAGTGTCTTCCAACGATTCAAATTTGGGCTCTTTTTAGTATTCCCTCAATAATAGATGTTATCCCAGGATAATCGGTCTTTTCTAATATAGACTATCTATTCTAGCGAGTGCCAAATAATGATAAAATTAAGATCTTTCCATGGATCATTTGGCACCTACAGAAAGCTCACAATGAAACTTGTTTTTCAAATCCAAACAAGGATCCAAAGGATTCTTCGAGAAGCAGAAATTGATGCAACATCATGGTTCACTACAAAGAAAGAAAACGCAACAATGCAGCAACCTAGGATGGTCGTTTCGTCATCTTGGTGGTCATTAATGCATGTCCCACTACATGTGTTCAGGTTTCAAAAGCATTAGATTTTTTGTCGACAGATTTTGGAAGGCTTTTAGATCTTCACTCGGACCTAGAATGAATCTCTTTTCCAGACTCTTTTGAAGGACATTGTATGGTGGCACGCAGTGTTAGACAGAGCCTTTCTACTCTATATTGTGAGGTTGAGGTGGTGCTTTGGGTCATAGAGTGTTTTCTTTCCCTCCATCACACTAAAATTGAGACAACGACGGATTGCACAGATGTTATGAAGATCTTCACCTCTCTCGAACTGGCCAGCTTTCAGATCATATTAGGAATATTTTGCTAGGTTAAAAAGTCTTTTCACTTTATTTTATCTTCATGTAATACCTAGATCATTGAATCATAAAATATATGTTTTCGCTCGTATTGCTAAAGAAACTGCTAATGGCTTAAGCGTTGTAGCCATACCATTTTTTTTAGTGAGTTATTTTATGATTTTTTTTTGTCAGCTTACTCAGAAAATAATTAGATCGAAAAGACTCGATCCATAGCCAAAGTTCATATTCTAAAATTCGCGTATATTTTTAAATTCATTTTCTCTTTCTCTTACGTTGTGAAGGAATTGAACTCGGGTGTCTGAGAATTTGTAAAGTGATCATTACCACTAAAACACTTGTCCTCGACAATGAGTTATTAAGAAATTTCAAAGTTGACAAAATATAAACATGTAAGTACATTTATAAACATGTAAAATACATTTATATTTAGATAAGATTTTGCTTAATTTTTTTGTGAAAATAAATATATTGCAGAGACTTAATCAATGTATAATCCAAAAGGTTTGGCAGCGAAATAGTTAAAAAAAGAAGGTTTTATTGCACACGCCCGCAATAAATATTGAACTCTTTTAATAACTTTAAATTGCTAAAATCGCAATAATTAACATTTAGCAATTATGAGAATCCGTATTTATCGTCAATCCATTTATTGTAGATAACTCTAATGACTCAAGCTTGTTGTAATCTAAGCAACATAAGATCACAAGCGGGTACATAGAAGCAGATTTTTTTAAAAAATTAAGGAAGCGGAAATATGTTGGAAACCTGTAAAATATATATATGTATATATATATATCATAAGTCAAGTTCGCATACATATTAAAATAAACTTTTTAAAAGAAAAAATCTAATTTAAAATTTATATTTTATAAATCGTTTTCAAATAAAAATAATTTTCAAAAAATTTTTAGTGTTTAAGTTTTAATGTTTTTATAAAAATTGACTAAATTAAATTGCATAATAAACTAAAATCTAAACAATTAATTAGTGATTTGTTTATTTCAAGTTTCCATATCGCTTTTAACTTGGAATTGTAAGTTTCCACCAAACTTCCAAACATTCATTTTTGGAATCGCGATTCCAAAATGATTCTAAAATATTATAAGTGCTTCTGATTTCGTTTTTGATTCCAAAGTGAGGAACATATCATTCTTAAAATCCCCGTGCTACGTAGGTTGTAGTAGTGTTTTAGTCGTGAACCCATCATATTTTGTTGTACATAATCTTAACATGGGTTGATACTTTTGTACGTTGTAAAATTATGCTTTGTGCACAATCAACAAAATCCTGACGGCACAAAAAAAAAAGGAAAAAAGTAAGAATAGATTATTAAGGTGCTGCGCACATGCGTGTAGAGTCTTATAATGATGAATGGATAATATAAATGGAGGGAACATATATGGAACATGATGATCCATGGCCAAAAAAAGGTTTACAACTCAAATACTCCTACTACTAAACTATTTAATTTAATTTCTTTTTAGAAAAAAGAGAATACGAATATAACAAATTGTGCCCACGAATTGAAATCATTACTCTAATTCTCTATCGTCCTCCCTTTTTTTTTGATTATTTTGTTACCAATTCAGCTCATGAAATTTTACTGAATTTTTCTTCTAGTATTGAGATTTTACTTCATATAACAAATAGAGGAGAAGGTCGCTGACAATAAAAAAGAAGAAACAATTCAGTAAAAGATCTTTGCAAGTTCCAATAATGGGGCCATCGTATCGAAGGGTCATTATTAATTTCATTTTTATTTTTTAAATAAATTGTTTTTAGCACCGTAAATCACTTGTCGTTTTGTTCTTCCATTCATTATTTCTTAAATCATCATCGTTTATACATTATTTCTGCGACATGAAGTTGTAAAGAGATGACAACTACACGTGCGTTTTGCACGACTTTGCTATCGGCTTAAATCTTTTCTATTCTATACAATACTCCCTCAATTTATTAAAGAATATTAGGTGAGGTTTTTTCACATATTGTAAGAAATAATATTAAAAATCTTTTATACCATAATTATTATGATAATAGTTAGTTATAGTTCATATATATTTAATTTTGATGGAAAGGTAAAACTAGAATTATTTATAAAAAGTACATTGAAAATATAGAATAATACTTTTTGTGTAATTACTTTTTATTATTAAAATGACACTCTTTAAAAAATAAAAGTAGTATTAGTTTAATATTTTGGCAATAAGCAAATTTTATATATATATATATATATATATATGTGTGTGTTTATTATATTTATTTTGGTTACATATAGAGTTATTTGTAGGTGGATTTTATTCTAATAATGGGTTATTAGCGAAAACCAAAAGTCAAAATGATGTAGCTGTATAACTACAATGTACTTTTTAAAAAAAAATTACTAACTAGTACATGTTAATTTGTTAGCGAAGCTTTTTAAAATATTATATTTTTGGTTTTTTGTTTTTTATTTTTTCAAAAAAAAATTTTATTCTATTAAAGGGTAAACATGGAAATAAAAAAATTATTGGTTTAAACAAATTTGACTTAACGACAAATATACCTGAATCTGGTCGGTTATAGAGCTATTTGTTTGTTAAACTGATTTTTTTATCAGTTTAAGACAAGAATATCTTCTATATAATAAAAAGTTAATTTTTTGAAAACACAATTTTAAGTTATGTGTTAAATTTTTAGTTTTGGATTTATTAAATTTGTTACTAGAAAAAATATTATTACATTTATATTTATAATATATACATATACAATAGTCAAATATGTAAGTTTATTACCTAGAAAATTGATTTCGAAACTAACAATATAAAAGATAAATTTAACAAATACCATAAACTTAGAAAGAATCACAAATGATTTGATGATTATAATAAGTGATTTTAATCATAATCATTACGAAGTGGTGTTTATTGAGATCATTATTAATTTTGAAACTAAAATAATACTAATTTGTATCTATATGATTACACATTGAATTATTAGATATACAAGATAAATTTAACAAATATCAAAATCTTTATGTAATTATTATTATAATGATTTTATGACATCCCCTATATATTAAAAGCTAACTTTTTGAAAACGCAACTTTAAGTCATGTGTTAGATTTTAAGTTTTTGACTTATTGAGTTTATTTTTAGAAAAAATATTGTTACATTTTTATATTTATAATCATATCTATATATATATATTAAATATATAAATTAATATATTTATATTTTCGTAAATATATACATATATATATATATATATATATATATATATGAGATCCGAAAAA